>JAACJT020002445.1:0-12060 GCA_009936485.2 Gymnarchus niloticus
CAGGGCGGCCTGGTGTGCTGTGGTCCGTGGAGTCGCGAAGAGTCGGACACGACTGCGTGACTAAACAACAACAACAAGTTAAAAATTAAAACCATGTACTGTATGTCCTGTAAATGTGCTGTGGGTGACTCCAATGAAACGGAACTTCCTTCTGTGTGAATTCAGGCCAAGGTCTTTCAGGGAACGGTGTGCAGCTCAATCATTAACCGACTCACAAAGACGAATTCGTTAGTAATTGAGGATTGTCGACATGTGCAGACTGATTGCTTTACCATCTGGGCGGACTTTTGTTCAAATCCCCGTAAAAACTGTATTTGTCTCTAAGTTTTAAGAGACTTCTTAAAGTTCCGCGTTTATTACAGACATTATAAGCAACCTCCCGGACCAGAAATGTACAAATTTTACGTCTTTCGTGTGTGGTACTTTCTTTTCACGTTAACGCACGAATGAAAATACGCAAAATCTTCCACACACCACGGACAATGAAGGTTTCCGCTCCGACGACAGTTTAAAAATAGCACGGCTGTTTTATAGCGTGTGCTGAAGTGTGGTGTTGCTAAAGCCGAGGTTTGGAAATGTGCTAAAGACACATTTGAGCCGTCTTGCACGTCCGCAGTCATCGCGATGTTAAATTCCCGCATTTCACAACGTCGATGTTACACCATACGGTATAACCCAAACAGCGGTTTTGAGCAGTGTCGTAGTCTGACTTGTTCATTCGGTTCAACACATAGCAACACATTAAATCAAGCAATTATAAAGATTCAAAACAGAAACAACTTGCAGTGAGATAATCTTTTAACTAAAGCAAAACTCAGTTTAGATGTGGATAAGCAGATTTCATTTTCAATTCAGTTTTACTTATATAGCGCCTTTAACAAGGAGCCTTGTCACAAATGCAGAGCAATTTAGAGACACCAGTCAGCCAAGCTGCACGTGTTTGGACTGCAGGAGGAAACCGACGTGAGATTAGGAGAACATGCAAACTCCACACACAAAGAGCAGAGGTTGGATTCAAACCTGAGACCTGGAGGTGTGAAGTACCAGTGCCACCCACCAATATTAATTTCTACTTTAACAGAAGGAGGTCAATATTCTCAAAATAGTGTAGATCACAGCCATTCAATGTAACAACTAACACTGTTAATGAATGACAGAAGTTTAAAGTAGAAGCCAGTGTGTGACCTCCCATCTGCAGACTTGTATAACACTATTGATTGTTCATTAGAAGGACAAATAATGAAGATGAAGCTCAAATATTTTGGGCGCACAATGAGAAGACAGGAGTCACTGGAGAAGATGCTAATGCTGGGAAAGGTTGAAGGCAAAAGGAAGAGGGGACAGCAGAAGATGAGATGGATAGACAGTGTAGTGGAAGCAATAAACATGAGTTTGGGCAGGCTTCGAGAGGCGATGGAGGACAGGGTGGGCTGGCGTGCTGTGGTCCATGGAGTCGCGAAGAGTCGGACACGACTGTGTGACTAAACAACAACAATAACACCATGCCCTGGATTTGCTGCTTTGAGCTAACTGAGGTTTGTTTTGGAGAAGATGCCAAGAGGTTGAGAAGTGCTGTTACTTGTATCACTGGTGTCTGTGCGCTCAAACCAATTCAGATTATGTACCTTCAGGAATTCAGGCTTAGGCTAGGGTTACAGGCTGAAATTGTTTTGGTATTTGGAACCTCATCACAGCATAACTTGTCAGTGTAGGAACTGTTGATATGGGTGGCTGAGGTGAAGTTAAGTGACAACCTCTTTCATTCACTTCATCGGGGCGCCACACTCAGAACACACACCTTTATGTCAGTGAGTGCTATGTACCTTTTGGCAGAAATGAAAAATTCAACATTTACGAAGACCAGACTGATATGACATATTGGGATGTTAGGTTGATATTGCCTGCTTGTATGATGTCTGGAAGTCAGGAAGGCACAGGAGAGACTATCTGGTGTAAAATTATGATTATCGGTAAGATAGACAAGATCACCTGATGATTCGCATAACATAAAGACACGTTTATAGTAATACACTGTTTTCATCATCTTCCGACTGCATCTAGTCAGGTTACGCAGTTTATCACATTGTTGTACCATGAAACAACTTTTACCACTGTCCTTCAGCAGAATCTGATCATGAAGGTCAACGGATATCATGTTGAGAGAAGAAACGTCCTTGTGGATGGCCTGGATCTTGCCTAGCAGCGCCCCCATGTGGCTGACATACCAAGTGCCGATTAAACCCTTGAAGGTGCTGATAAGCAGGATGGACACAGGTGCTGGGCTGTGTTGCTGAGCGCGCAGGAAGATAACCTGGGAGGAGAAGGGAAATCTGAAAGCCTCAGGTATATCTGGAGAAATCACAGAAAGATGCAACCTGGAACCATGGAAAACCAAGGTTGTGCTAAAGGCGCAGTTCAACATATTAACCACAAGATGTCACAAAACATTTTAGACACAGCATCTTTGTGTGGTTGAAATTTGCATGTTCTGTCCCAGTGGCAGTCCTGGTACATTTGGTACCCTACACGAGATCCTGCGCAGATCCCCCCTGCCACCCAAAGCCCCTAACTGAGGGGGGACATGCCACTGGACTTCTGCACGGTCAGAAAATTGTAATGTCTATTATTTCTAGCTAGCTACTACAGGGTTACCAACTTTAGCCTGGTGGCTGGCATGGGATTTTTCCTCCGTGTCACCGTTGTTAGTTGTTTGTTAGCGTGAGAAAGGACCCGAAAGCGTGAGAGTTGGCAACTCTGCTACTATCTAACATGTACTTCTCTAATAAAAAAACGCAGGTATACTTGCTAGCAGGTAGCTAGCTAACAGCCAACAAATTTTTGCACATCCATTATCTAGCGTAGCTAGCTTGTTTGTGCTGCCAATACTTGTAGCACAGTGCTAAATGAAAACTAAATTTAAGGAACAACAGAATTTACATACCGCTGTCTTTAGTATCCCTGTTCTCTTCTTCCTTTGTCCTTTACCAATTCTGAGCACCTCATGGCTTTTTCTTCTTCATTTTTAAATACTTGTTGCCACATCACTTACAATATTGTGACCTGTGGCTCTGAGCATATAGAGCACCTCACACCGAGACCAAGTGAAATTTACATGCTAAGTCGGCACCCTCCTCAAGCTGGCGCTCTGGGCAGCTGCAGGGTTGACCGGCATTGTTCTGACCTTCGTGTATGTGAGTGTCTTCCCATGGATGAGTAGAGCTGCTGATTATTGTATGCATGGTCACCTATCCTGGCCATTGATTTTGTAGGCCCTAAGAATATTGTCCAGTTACCATTGGCAGGAATCAGCATGGAGGATGAGGTGAAATATGGTCTAATGGCAGCCGGGTGAGGGGAGACTCACTAGTGATACCTGGCACATTGTGGCAGGATGAGCCAGAACATGTGCTAATGGGCAGCATCACTCATGATGGATAATTCCTTTGGCAGCATCATCATCATCATCCTCATCATCCTTTTGACAGCTTCCTCCTGGCTGTCCAGGGTTAGCCCATAACCAAGCCAATCCGTTTAGTTATTTTGTGTCCCCCTTCATGATGTTGCTCTCCCAGCAGACCACAGTGGAGTGGAGTGGAGTGGAGAGAGCAGGAAAGGAATGGAGAAGAGTGGAGAGGAGAGGAGAGAAGTGGAGAGGAGAAGAGAGGGAAGGAGAGAAATGGAGATAAGTGAAAGGGACAGGTGTGGAGAGGAAAGAGGAGGGGTAGAGTAGAATGGAGAGGAGAGGAGTGGGGAGTGGAGAAGAGGGAAGGGGAGGAATGGAGAAGAAAGGGGATGAGAGGAATGGAGAGGAGTTGAGAGGAGAAGAGAGGGGAGGAGAGAAATGGAGAGGAGTGAAGGGGAGAGGCGTGGAGAAGAGAGAGGAGAGGTAGAGTAGAATGGAGAGGAGTGGACAGGAGAGGGAATGGGAGGAGAAGAATGGAGAAGGAGAGAGGAGAAGAGAAGAGAGTCATTGTGAGAATGTCACAGAGAATCATATCTCATTTGATGACTCTGGCTTTCGTGCCATGGTACCTCCTTGCAATCTGGAGCAAAGTTGAATTTCCAGCACTTCACCATGTTGGGAACGCCAGTGCTGACACTGTGACGATTCCTTCATGGACATGTGGAACCGTGCCACCTCCAGTTAGTGCAAGGAAGGTTTTTAATTCGGCCTGAAAACCCGTAACATCAAACTTGGCACTTAACCTCAGTGTATTTTCAAGCACGGATATTTCTGCATGCTGCCATCTTATACTTCAAATTCTTAATCTGGGTATAAACTCCTCGAAGGGGCCTTAAACCTAGAGGCTACCAGTCATCCGCACCACTGGTATTCACTTTAATGCAATCTTTGTTTTCTCTTAATCTGGGTCAATTTTACCAAAACCAAATACCAAATGAACAGAGCGCCTTCAGTCTAGATTCAGATGTTTTCCACTGGCTGCAGTACAGCGGGATGATGGGATAGATTGGCCTGAAGCAAAGACCATTCGCCCTGCAGGCTACTGAGTGAACACTGAACAACACAGCATGGCAAGACAAGACCTTACCTAGGTAAGACTCATTGAAAAAGAAAGTACACACAAACAGCTACATGTGCTGATGAACAGACACACACGAAGGTCTTCACAACCAGTCAGTGTAATTTCTTTCAGCTCACAAAACAAAGGAGATGTTGTGGAACTCAGAATCAAGACTACCCCCAGAAGCTATGCAAGGGAGCTGCCTACACACACACACACACGCATACCAGACATATCCCACAATCCTTTATGCGCTAATGAACAAGGAACAGGGTCCTCAAGGGGTCAAGTCAGCCAGAAGACCCTTTAAACCAGCCCCTTTGTCCAGACGGCCACATTTGGGGTGCCGGGGGCCATTTATAAGGACGCTGAGCAGGAATGAACACTGTCACTCAGCCTGCTGTGTCGTAATAGCAGGAAAACCTTGAATATCAGTCTTGCAGGGGCTGCAAAAAAGAACATGCAACATTTGAGGTGTTAGCAGACCTGACATGTGTGACATGGTACAGGGACACATGGGAGGCAGCCTGAGAGTCGATATTATCCCTTACATCCTGTTTGTGTGTTAGATTAAGCTCCAGGAAAACAGTAGATGACAACCTAGTAAATCAGAATCACACTCACATTCGGTTAAGTGAAGTCCTTTGACAAGGGGGTACGGTGTCATACATGGCAGCTGATATTGATCAAAGGTGTTGCACCAGTGAACGAGGAGACATCTTTGTCCAGATCAAAACCCAACATGGCTTAGGCTGAATAGTCTCAATGTGTCATGTGGGCTGCTGCCAGATTGGGCCCTTATGTCACACAGCCCACTCTGACCCCCCCAATATTAACAGTCTGCAGCAGCTTGAAATTCCTGCTCCAGTCAGTCTGGATTCTAGATGGGCAGGCAACAAGCCTGCTATGCTGGGGTTTTGGTGTCTTGCAGCCCCTCAGCAGTATTGTAGGGGGAAAGTGAAGCTTGACAATAGCTCACGGTGATAAGAATTTCTGAAATGAAACCAACGTTATTGAACACTGCTGAATAAGTGGCTAAGATGATTATAAACAATTATATATACAGATAAAATAACGGTTGGGGCTGCAAATTAGCATGACCAACTGAATCCACCAACACCGTCACACTCAAAACAGAGAAACTAAAACAGGGTAGTCACATGACAGCTATTCTGGGGTGAGATGGGCAGAGCAGTGGTCGTCTGAGATTGCAGTCACCGTGAACCTCCAGAGAGACGTGGAGTGGGTGTGGGTAGTATAGCGGCAGAAATTGAATCTGATGATTGCCCCCCCCCAAAAGAGAACCTTAAATCTGTCGTGAACCTGTCCACCAGGAAATCTAGATCAAGACCAAAAATGTGATGACCAGCCTCTGTGTTTCCATATATATGACATCAGGTTTTTTTGAGAACCCCACCTTCCCCAAGAGCCTTTTCACTATATGAAACAGACTGGAGCTCCTATAGATGAACCGTGCGGACAAAGTGAAGCAGGAGTAACAGGTGACCATAGACCCCAGTAAATTCCTCCATTTTACTAGAAGCACTGAACCTGAGGGTGAGCTGGACCTTCGTCTGATCCACACAAATGTACATTTTTCCACTGTACCTTCTTACAGTTTCCAAGGAAACACCAGAGGCACACATCCACACGGCTGCTCTTCAGCCTTCTGGTTATGACACGTTTACCGTAAAGGGGACATTATGCTGACCCTTTGAGATGGTCCTGAGCCCCTTTGAGACGGCCCTGAGGCCCTTTGAGATGGTCCTGAGCCTCCTTCAGATGGTCCTGAGCCCCTTTGAGATGGTCCTGAGCCTCCTTCAGATGGTCCTGAGCCCCTTTGAGATGGTCCTGAGCCCCTTTGAGACGGCCCTGAGGCCCTTTGAAATGGTCCTGAGCCCCTTTGAGACGGCCCTGAGGCCCTTTGAGATGGTCCTGAGCCCCTTTGAGATGGTCCTGAGCCTCCTTGAAATGGTCCTGAGGCCCTTTGAGATGGTCCTGAGCCTCCTTGAGATGGTCCTGAGGCCCTTTGAGATGGTCCTGAGGCCCTTTGAGATGGCCCTGAGCCGCTGTGCTTTGGTGCAATTTACATGTGCTTTCCACACGCACATCCTAATTAGTGTGAAAGGAAACTGCTTTTCTTCTCTTTAAACTAGAATTTATCTTTCCTTCAACACTGAAAGATGAGAGAAATTCAAAATTTTTATATTGCCGAATGTGAGCCTCACGGTGCTTTTGGGTAACAGGCCACAGGAGGAATCAAACACACTGACCTGAGGGTTTGCCTGTAGACATCTACTGCAGCATGTTGCCCCCCCACTCTATGAGAATGATGGGGAGGGCTTACTAGTTCACCTGATAAATTATGCATGATGATACCAGCTGTGTGCTCAAATTCATGCAGTCCCTATAGACCTGGGGCTTTGAGATTAAGCTATGGCAGACCTAGGGGTTCTTTAGCAAAATACATTACAGGGTGTATCATTCAAGGCCTGGCAACACTTTCATCCTCTTCCTGACAGCCTATCTTTTCTCATTCACTATTTCTTAGCCCAACACCTGAGCTACAGATGGTCACTCTAATCGTTTTCATACTAAGATAAATAATGTCATCTAGGCCCAACAGGCATGACCTTCAATTGCTTTCTCATGTTTGATGACCTGAATGCTCCCATAGAGGGCGATGTCAAGCCTCAGGAGAGGTCAGCGTTTCCAGGCAGTCACAGCTACTAATAACATTGTGCTGTCACCCATGTGATTACGTTTTACCCATCGCCCGTCCACCTACCCATTCATACATCCTATAACTGCTTTTCCAGGACAGAGTACTGGAGGGTCTGGAGCCTGCCCTGGCAGCACAGGGCACAAGACTGGGGCACACCCTGGAAGGGATGCCAGTCCATCACAGGACACAAGGCTGTGACCCTGGACGGGGTGCCAGTCCATCACAGGGCACAAGGCTGTGACCCTGGACGGGGTGCCAGTCCATCACAGGGCACAAGGTTGGGGTACACCCCGGATGGGATGCCAGTCCATCACAGGGCAATATCCATCATTCTTCACTGAAGAACATTTCACATGATCTATCAAAATGTGTGTGTGAAAGACAGAGCCTGACGTCTGATTCCAAGTTAGACATTGCCGTTTTTTTTTTGGAAACCCAAACTGTCCTCTTTACCCACAGAGTTTCTGTCCATCCTCATAAACACTACATCCAGGTGCTCACCATCCATATTATGCACAACCCTCTAATGGGCCTCTTGATACGTTTCCAAACCCAAACCTGAGAGACCAAGGAAAGAATGAAAGGAGAAGGAGAAAATAACAGTTTGAGTTCAATATGTTTCAGTTTGTCAGTTTCTATACCAAAACAGTCTTTTCAATTCTGTAATTCCGTCAAGCCACAAGAGGGCACTAACACGTTTAAACAGTCTGGTTAACGGAGAAGAAGGAACTCTGAGATGTGAGAAATGAGACAGGGTAAAGACAGAGATTTTGGGATGGTGGGTAACACAGGAGGTGGTGTTTCATGTCAGAATGCTGGATTGGCATGGATCCGCTTGGCAGTGTGGGGCGGGGCAGTGGATGAACCATCACTCTCATCTGCCTAATGAAATCCTGCCTTCATTTCCATGATATGGTCCCCACCCCCCACTTCACCCCCTCATCCCCGGGATCATCATTCTTCGCTGCTTTGTGATTAGCACCCTGGGGGGTGGGATTATCAGGACACAAAAGCACTATATAGGCAGAGAAACACAAAAAAAAAAAAAAAGAAGAGTCCAGCAAGGACCGGCAGACTCGAGCGCATAACCCTACACCATGGCTACTGAGTACTTATAAAACGGTGAGTATCTGAGCACGCCTGTCTCTTCTTATCTCCGTTTACATGAACAAAGAGCAACACACCCTAGTAAAAGCGCAGATTGCATCGATTTAGTGTGACCTCATAAATTCAAGCACAATAGCTTTCTCTTTGTTTTTCCACCTACTGGTCTTGACGAGTCACAGTGAATGCCTTGTAGTCGCTGAAGCTTGCACCGGCCACACTCGGCAATCATGTCCTTTTTGGACGTCACTTACTTTGGTTTTGGCGGAACTGGTGGGCTCAACAGACCACTTTCACACTCCTGGGTTCGTGAACTCGAAAGCGTCCGCTTGCTGGGGCCTGGCATATCCAGTTATATCACAACGACGTCTGAAGCCAAGTCGAAGAGTTTCTGTAGTGTTCCTTTTTGTTCTACTTTGAAACAAAAACGTCTGAGTTTTCACGACTTTCCAGTTGATAGAGGCGAAAAGACGACGTGGACTCAAGCAATAAGATGTGAAGAAGGTTTAGCATTTCTGTGCTATGGGGTAGATGTGTGTGAGAGGCAGACTTCTGCAAATTATTTTAGATGCCATGCTATGTTTGCATTGTGCTATTTGGGGCCCTGGAGCCAAACATTGCCTAGAGCACCATAATGGTTTGGGCCAGCCTTGCAATAACAAAAGATGCACAAGTGAGCATAGGAATCGAGAACATATCTTTGGAATACTACATACATGCATAAATTATTAACAGACTGGCCACCTTTTTGGTGCACCTGACAAACCGTAAGTCAAGATGAAAACATCTCCAGTGTAATCAGGAGCAGGAAGAGAGAAGGTGTTGAGTTGGTCAGTTTCCCCCTTTCCCTTCCTCCCTTCTTAGAAAATAAAGAGAAGAATCTGCCTTCCATCTCTTCAGCTATTTTTTAGCGTATCGATTACTTTGACATACAGAAAAATGTAGGCGTTCAACTCATTTCCTTAATTTGATTATTTTGTGGAGTAGACAGTACATTTGTGCAAATCACTTGATCGCTTAGGATAATGAAGCGTTTATCGGAGTGCGAATGGGACCAACTAATCAACAGCTCAATCAAGAACCATTACCAGTTTGAAAAATCAGGACAAACGACCATCGCGGTATTGGACTGGAAAATGTTAAGCAATAGTTTTTTTGCAAACCCTTTTCTATGCACACAGCACTTTGTTATCATTTCTTGTCCTTGAAATAAACATGCATGTCTTCTGAAATGTCCAGCTTGTATTTATTTGCTACTATAATGCCGGTACTTTCCTTCAGGATCAATAAAGTGTATCCATTCCTCCACCACTGCCATTTCAAAATTTAGTGTGGGGAAATATGCCAGAGATTCAGGGTGGTGACAAATGATGTGTTTGTAAGTTTAAGGCCAAACCGACTGCCCTACAACACGCTAGCGTTAATGCCGAGAGGTGAACTGTTGTCTGCACAAAATGAAGTGGCTCACCGGGTTCCAGCTGGACCTGTTGGGTCAACTCAAGTTTAACAGGCAGGACTGTGGAAAACAAAACTGCATTTTCTGTACATCAGATTCCTTAAGCAATAACCAGGAATTCGATCTACTGTGGGACAAATACTTGCTTCATCCCAGCACGGAAATAGCATAATATTTGCACATTCCACCTTGCTCACCATGAGGCACAACTATCGATGTGTGTATATGTACACACAGGTGAGAACAGAGTGCAAGGGCAATAAAAAAAAAACCACAAGAGCATTTAGGGTTAAGAGTCTCGTTTTAGTGCCTAACTTTGATACAATTTACGCTGTTGGCCACGCGATTTGAACACATGCCCTTCTGTAAATGTATACGGATCCAACCCCCAAGCTACACGTTGCCCAGATAATCCAATGTCACTCAACACTGGTGCATTCTTACACAAACTAGCTGAGAAATACACACGAATGAGGGCTCACACAACAGTAGTACTTGGAAATACTGGTTTTATTGTTTGTAAGAAACAGACTTGGGGGGGGGGGGGGGCCGGGAAAAAAATCCATCCTGCGAGGAGAGAACAGCTGGGGGGAAAACAGGGTCCACAGTGTACAGAAATCAGGGTGAAGGGGTAAAAAGGCCACAGGAGAGTTTGGAGATAGCACCACCATGAATCACTGGGCTCCAAGCAAGAGCTGATTTCACCATTTTCATGTTAGCAATGTTCTCTCCCAAAACCACCCCAGCGGGAAAATAAACCTGTACTCCAGCAAAGATTTTTCACCCACCCTTGCCAAGACAAAGAACCAGGCAGTGACCAATAGGATTTAAAGAAAAGTGAACTGAAGCTGCAATATACAAGAGACAAATTACACATCTAAGGATGGGAACAGTCAACCAAGAACCTCCCTCCAACCGCGACAGAGGAGGTTTAAAGGAACATGAAATGGCCACGCGAGGCAGTTAGGTGTGGGAGGTAATAAATACGCTAAAATCTGACCAATCAGGAGGGAGCGAGAAGCAAAACTTGTGAAACACATCCAACAAAGAGTACGATATAGCGTCAGAGGAGGATGACGACAGTGTGCAGCATGCAGTGTGTCTGATCGGGGTGGCTGGGGGCAAAGCGTTCCAACATGACGACTGTTTACAACTCCGCCACATGAAGCAACATTTACCATGCCAGCCATCTTTAGGGTATGTGGACTTAAAAGGAAAAAACATATATACTGTAGGCCTATATAACCTGGACATTGTTTTCATACACCAGTGTTTGTGACTGGAACTTTCAAAAAAAGATCTTCATTTTCTGAGCAGAAACCTGGAAGATCAAGGAACTGTACGGGGCACACCGATCTACCTAAATATCTTCAGTTCAGAGCAGTGAAAATATGCTCTATCACAACACTAATTTAAATATACTGCCAAGACAAAATCAGTCACATTTTTGCATATTAGGGGGTCTTCTAAGTATTAGACTAAAATAAAAGGTAATTAAAATGAGAACATTATCCCCCAACTAAGTGTAATCGATTTGCTGTGTGATACCGCTATTTAAAAACTGTTGACATGCCAATGGGAAACAAACTGCCAAGATTAAGCTGAACAGGAAGTGAAGCTCAAATTCATGTGCCCGAAACACCAGAGTCATCTTAAAAGCAGCCGAAATCAACACCGCAACTCCGCTGAAGTCTAGCGGAAAAAGCCACTCTGCAAATGGGCCCTGCACAAAATCCCAAGCCCCAAGGTAGGGTAACAGGGTTCACGTGTCTGAAACCAAGGCATTCGATGCATAAGCTACAATTTCAGAGATAATACAGAGCTGACTAACGTTTCTCAGAAAAAGGTATTAAACCATGCCTACTTAGTCTGAACATTAGACAAAGTAATAAAAATGCCTTTTAATATAACGACCATGCCATTTCTCCTGAAAAAATACATTTCAGAGTACTGATTAAGCCCAAGCGTCACAGAGCCCTGAAGGAAAGAAAATTAGGAGGAGAAATGTGAAGCAGTGGCCACTTCCGGAACGGCATGTTTCCACAGTATGTCTATAAACAGTCAAATGCTAATTCTCAATTAAAAAAAAAAAAAATTACCATAAGCAGTTACGATTACAATCTTTTTAAAAAAAAAAAAAAAAAAAAAAAAAAAAAAAAAAACTTAAAATTGGGGAATTAAAAAAACCAAAAAAAACGGGGGTTTGCAAAAGAAAAAGTGACATTTAACAATTTAAAAAAAAAAAAAGTGGG
>JAACJT020002446.1:0-12059 GCA_009936485.2 Gymnarchus niloticus
ACTATGTAAAGCGCTTTGTGACCACGCTCCGTGTTAAAAGCGCTATATAAATAAAATTGAATTGAATTGAATTAAAAGCAGCGACTACTCGCTTCAATAGCTGGCTTTTCAGAAGCAAGACTAAAATAATATACTGTATCTGTGTATTGAAATTCAGTGATGTTCAGCCTGAATATCAACTCTATGGGCTCTATTTTGAGAATCTAACACAAAGCGTGAAGTGCAAAAAACACTTTGCGCCAGCGCAAGGCACATAAAGGTTGTCCTAACTCTCTTAATTATTCAGAGGTGTGTTTTGGGCGTAACATGCAATAAACCAATCAGAACAGAATGTCACCTCACCTTTAAAAGGCAGGAGCGCATGAGCTATGGTAGATCGCTATTATAATGACGCGTTTACCTGGCAAACCGGATCGGTTTTCGGCCGAGGAAACGGACGCGCTCGTGCGCAAAGTGAAAAGGCAGGAGCACATCATTTACGGGAGCACCACTGGTCCACCTAAGCCTGTCGAGGTGAATCAGGCGTGGGAATATGGAGTGGAATTTGTCTCAAAATGATTCGTTTTGTGACAAATTCCTCTCCATAAGTTGTACTCCATAATAAAACGTATATGAATGAAATAAAATAAAATAACAAAAAACCATTAGTGCACTTTGAGTGCGTACCTGTGTCTGTAACGAGTGTTGTGCACCTGCATGTTTCTAAAGCGCACCCCTTAAATACTGTTTCATAATACGCCACTGACTTTAGACGTTGTTTTGTTGGTCAAAACTGCAATGTCATTTTGCTGCCTTAAAATAGCAACATGCCTACAATGCATCCAGCCACACCTCATTTAAAAAACACCACTCCTACAAGCGGGAAACACGCGCAAAATCGTTTGTTATTTTGAAAACATGCGCGCTTGGCGTGAAAATGAGTAATGCACTGGTATGAAACTAGCAAAACCACTTTGCATCGCGCTTTTCGCCAGTGCAAAATAGGACCCTATAGGTCACACATCCTGATACATGCTAATAAATTTTTTACTTAAATTTAAACAATATAATTGTTGATATTCAAATTATGATGTATTTCTGTAAAAAAGTACATTTAATAAAGTCCTAGCCCCCTCTCCCCCACAGCCCTGATCGATGGATGGATGGATGGATGGATTTTGCAAAAAAGTATATCCTCCATTTGGATGCTGCCTGGGATAGACTCAAGGCTCCCAGCAACCTTGCAGTGGATTAGCAATTATACTGTTTACAATGGTACTGTCACACAGATTATGGTCCAGCACAGTATAATTTAAAGAATACTCAGTTACAGACCACTCTGAAGTGCACACTTCCAGATCGAGCCTGACATAACAGGCTGGAGTGCCTGGGGAGAATAGGACTGACGCACGCCGCTGTGTCCCGGGACTCGTATGACTCCCTACCGCGTTGGACTGAAACCCAAACTCAAACCCACCATTCTTCAAGGGGACCTTGACCTCCTTAGTAACATTCAGTTATTTGAATAACCCCACCCACTGCAGTCACATGGCCTCGGAGACCTCCAGAGCCCTAACTGATCTTTTAGAAGGCTTAGATATCCGTAGCTCAGCATTCCCTGCCAGCATTTGTGGTGGAGTTTCCGGAATCTCGCCAGTTCTCACAATGCACCGTGATGAACAACAAGCCCAGTACTCCTGGGAAGCCTCTGCCTCACACCGTGGAGCCCAACTTACACAGCATCTCTGCCACTTAGTCCTCCTAATGATGCTCAAGGAGAGGTAGAGGGAGACGCGGGGACACGGCCCTGTGCCTAATAATTGCTCTCACGGGTCTGCATCATGACGGCAACTATAGTGGCTCGGGAGGGCCATGAGGGGGCAGGTAAAAGAGACAACTACACAGCATAGTAGTAGGCTTCCCCTTTAAGACTCTTGCGTCTCTCAAGGCAACCCTAAGACCTCATTCAGCAGAGCACAATTTGAAAGTAGCTCCTTTTCAGTAACGTGCCATTTACTCGCAGGCCTGTTTCCATTACCTCATGACGAAGCACGGATGGGCTTAATTACGGCCGGCACACTGACATTTGCAGATCTTAATTGCAGCTTACCTTTTGGTTTGCTGATTATTTTTGCTTACCGGAAAAATGTGACAACCGAATGTAAATACGGTTCTCTCCCAGTGGTCCAGAGTATAAAAGACCTCTCATTCACCTCTCATTATGTTGTACATTAAGTAAGTATCTCTGATTTCGAACACGTTTCCTAGTTATAAAATGATATCTTTACACTATATGTGATATTTCATGCAGCATTTGGTCACAGAGTTTATTTTTTACATCCCTTAACAAATGCTGGCCTCATTATGGCCAGCGGCTGATACCCTTTGGTTTACAGAAAGTCAAGACCTTCTTATAACAGCTCACAGACCAGAGAATCGCATCCTAAACATACTACTGGGTCTTGCACGGGAGTACCGCTGCAGTTACCCAGCAACCTGCAGGCTCCTGTTCAAATTCGAACAAATGCTTCAATAGTCACGCCATCCTTCAAAATTTAATCACCATTTCAGGGACGGGTTCTCGACTTCCAGACACACGGCAAGGTTGGATTCTTAGGAGAAAGGATACTTCCGTGTGTATTAATTCAGTCCCATTTTGTAATTCTCTTTTCGATCACCCAGATCTTATTTCTCTCCGTCATCGTCATGTCGGAGAACTTATCCACTGACACCTTTGGAAGGAAGGTTTTGTTTTATCAATGATAGGATTGATTTTTAAACTGTCAGTGGATAAAACTGGAGGGCTCTATTAAAGCTGAGATGTTAATTTAATGAAACACGGGACGCAGGCCGTCGGCTAAGGCAAAGTCATGCTTCCGGTTGCACGCACACTCTTAGGTCCCGTTACTTATGCCAGCTCAATTATGATGTGCCTTTGAAGATGATAAATGGAAAAAATGAATTGCCTTTGCTTTTCAGGTTCCCTGCTCCTCTTTCAGTCTCACTGAATGTAATCTCAAATACAATTTGCAGTGTGCCGCGCGTTCAGTTAATGCCATGCTGCATTGTGCCCACTATATGTATGAAGTACTTTTTCCCATGATATCAAATGCCCCCTGTCCTTTCGAACAAGTGAAATTGTATCCACGTGGTCTTACCTGACAGCTCCTTCGTTGTTTCCCAGCACGGTGACCAGTCAACAACACATCTTTTAAACGATCAGTGTCCACCTGACCACCATAGCCTCATGCAAGCGTTTTAATGTACAGATGTCTCTGCCAGTCTGTGCATAACAAATAAAAGACTGACTGAGAGTTTTTTTTTGTTCCCAGATGGAAAATAAACTAAAAAAATGTATAGCTTTTTGACCAAAGAGAATGCATAAAGAACCTTCTGGTAAAAAGAAGCATTTATTGTTGCTTCCATGAGGGTGTTGAAGATGTTTACTTATTGACACTGACAAATGTAATTGAATTTTTAGTGCAACAAATGAGACTTGACCTTGTCTGGCCTTGCAAAAGGGACCTGCTTCCCCAAATCTAAAGCCAAGAAAGACAAAATGGATCCCAAGAAAACCGTGCAGGAAAAAATGCAATCGGGGAAAAGCTTTTTCATCTTGGACCTCGGTCTTTCTGTCCTGTTTCACTTCTCTAAAAATTCTCGCTTTATCACTGATAAATTACACATCAGCTGCCAGGGGCACTAGATGAAAATACTATCCGGTTTTATGTCAATTTTGATGACATCACCACAGTGATGAATGATAACTTCATCGCAGTGGTCATCGCTGAGCGTCCATACAGAATACATTAAAGACTAGAGAATATAACTTAGAACTGCACCTAATTATCTGTACAGTTCAAGTCAATTATGACACTTTCCAATACCAAAATGCTTTCACAACCCATGACAGTTGAAGTGGTACCAAGTATTTCATGAGGAAGTAGAATTTAAGGACTTAAAAGACATACCAAATGGTGATTACAGGGCACATTTCTTGGAGAAGTACTGCATGCTGCATGCAGGCTCTCAAAGAGTCAAGGAGCGTGTGTCAAACTCAATTCGATCCAATAGCCAAAATGACATCTTGAATGACATCATGCATTCTGCCACGTGTAAAGCAATTCTTTTTTTGACTTTGTTTTCTAACAACATGTTGACATGTTACATCATTCAGTATCAGACTGAATATTTTATTCCTATGTGGAATGACCACACGGTGCAACACAGAGCAGAAAAAAGGTGTTTAGTTGCATCGCCAAAAAAAACAGACAGTGGAGAAGGAAAATAAACACAAAAAGCCATAAAACGGAGGAAAACCGTGAAATGACATGAATTCATGCTGACAAGCTGTCCTCAAACATACACTGAGCTTAAAAAACTGCAGTATGTCTATGAATGACATGTCTAGGATTGGTTTGGGGTTTCTGTTAATTATCCTGTTGCTATTAATTAGTCATGGTCAATCAAGCCATTAGCCTTATCGGACAGAAGACATTAGAGAACTCCTGTGATGTTGTCAGTCTCCTCATCTAAAACTCTTCAGAGTTTCTGTTCCATGTGTTTGAGCAAGATTCTGTCTTCAGTCAAAACCGTATCGAACTGCTGTCTACGTTCCCAAGCAGTTATTCCTGTGTTACATTTTCGGATGTGTGTTACGTACGCATGGACAGTGAGAAATGCATACCAATGTAGCTTAGAATGTGATCATAAGAACTCGGTGTAACTGATCATCATCCATTACTGTTTCGAGGCGCCATCGAATGTTGTGTGCAATCAGCATTCTGTAGGCTGTGAAAGACTACTCCAAGGCTGTGGTTTGAAATAACTCTGATAGATTAAATTTACAGATTAACATTGATGCAAAAAGTAAAACCAAACACACACATACATAAAACTTACAATGGCTGTATAATGCCTACCTTAAGTCTTTCTGACACACCATCGTTGAAGCTTATGGTGAGCTCTTCAACCTTTGGAACCTTCAGCTTGCCTTTGCTCTTCTGGTCAGTCTGATATTCAGTTCGAGTTTTCACCACAACCTAAGGGGAACATTCGCCAGTTTTCAAGGAGCGTTCATGTTGTGGGTGATGTGCTTTTGGATGGTTTTAAAAGTTAATCGCATTCCCGGTGTAAATAAGGAGTTGAGGCGTAAACCTTTGTACAACGGGTGAATTGTCTGTACTGGTTATAATGAATTATTGGTTATGCTTTTTCATGTCAGCCAAGTTACAAAATGTTTTAATGCCTTTACTTTTTTAAGATAAACTGGATTGGACATCACTTAACCTTGTAAAAAAACCTTTAGGGAATAAAACGTGGATTTTTTTTTGTTTTCCTTTAAAACCAAAAGCGATCTGACCCTGCAGTTCACAGAAAATAATTGGTCTTTTTTGTCTTTATATTTATTAGACAACTATTTTCAAAACAGCTGGTATGAAATCTGTTCTAACGTGAATTGAGGAATAAAACATGACATCTTGGAATACATTTAACAGCTTGTTCACACAAATGATTCTAATAATATGTTTCTTACACATTCCAGTTACACACTGAAAGTATTAACAGTTCAAACTTACTAAACAAGCGGGCAGACATGTAATGTTTAGCGCCATTCAAAAACTATAGCAACATTCTGCAGGTGCACTGTAAAATCCAAAGGTTATCAGAATGTGTTCGCAAAGTTTCTGTCTCACACGTAAATGTGAAGTGCTTCTAAAACCCAATTCATATTAAAAACTTGTTAATCTACTTTAAAAGTTATCGAAATCAGTGCTGCTTATTGTTCTTAACTACTCAATTTATCATTTGCCACATTTATTTTTCTGTGATTTCAAAATGTATCTATGAATACATTTGCAAATATATTGCAGTTTTCCAGTAAAATATAGCAGGTATCTTGTTTGAATTGGAGTTGCCTATCATCATCTTTTACCTATGTTTCATAGGTCCTTTAACCTATGGAAATTTTGTTTATTTGGTCGAGTAAAGGTCATTGCAGTTCATATATTTAAACATGTCATCAATATGAAAGATGTGTGGGCAACACTGCGCAATCGTTCAGTGTTGCAGATCATTTAAGTGGGCCTATACTGAATTTGATTACACTCTGGGATGCCCCATCCATCCATCCATCCATCCATCCATCCATCCATCCATCCACCACCTATTCCACTTATCCAGCTTTCTGTACTTATTGTAAGTTGCATAAATGGAAATCCACAGAATATTTAGTAAAAAAAAATAAAATAAAAAAAAAAGTACATCATTTTCAATGCTAGGCCTAAAAAGTATGTGAATATTTCTTCATATGTAACCAAATAAATCTAAAAGTATACCGTAACTATGCAAGTTACCACAGAAAATGCAGCATGAGAGAAATATGACACATAAGACTGACCTAAAAGTGTAAACTTTACTAAGATAAACAAATTGTAATTTAAAAAGCAGGCACTTTGCCCTATTTTCTGCCCTAAATCCCTCCTTGTTTACCCACTGATAAACAATAGCCTGTGCAAAGATCTACATTGGCAGAAAATATTCAGACACTGAAAGCAATTTAGACCAGCACAATTGGATTAGTAATCTTTTTTTTTCCCTTTCCTGTCGATGTTCCTCTGGAACTTTAGCTAAAATTACATTACAAGGAAGTACTGACCAAAAAGTATCTCATTTCATGAAGATGTAAGGCCAAACCCATTGATCTGTGATTGCATCATTTTTCCGGAGACACTTTTATCAGAGCCAGCCAAGCCCTAGATTCTGTCGTAATCTTTAAATTTCATTAATACCCTTGGATTCAACCCAAATATTACAATAAGCCATCATACCGTTGCTAGCCTGTGTTTTGGCACCCATGGGCAGAGTCTTCCTGTTTATATCCTGCTGTGTTATTACTATTAAAGGTACACCTTGCATGCAAATATACACGAGTGCATCAAGGAGATCCTTAAGAAGGACAATGCAGCCTTTTTTGTGACAGTTGCTGTGTTGAAGCACCTGAAGCACATGACGGCTGGCCGATGAGCACCCCAGACCCCAATACCGTACAAACGAGGCGCCGGAGGTCCTCTGGTTGGTAACAAAAGCTCCATTTGTCTGGGGAATGCATCACACTTTCGAAAATTAAATTTCTGCTTCCTAATGTGGATTCTAATATCACAGGATATAACACTAATGGTGTTTAGAAAAACTACATACAATAATAATAATAATAATGGAAACCCTGTAGGCATTTCCTTGGAACACAGCACTTTCTGAATTTTTTTCTTTTCTGTTTATTTGTTTTTCCTGGGATGATTGTAAACCTTCCCATTTCAAAACATACTCACACTTTGAGCCCCATAATGAATGTTATATATTAGCCATATACAGCCATATATAAGAGTTTCAACAGCTCAATCGTCATCAGTGACATTTTCTATTCTTTTGAAAACCGACATATTTATTTGAAAAGGTCAATCATTTATTTATTTCTTATCTAATCCTACGCAGTTTTTTAAACAATACATCACATTACACAGTACATTGGGACTATTAGCGTCCAATGGGACAATGATGATTCTTCCATTACAGCCTCATTACTCCCATATACCTGCCCCTGGGGTAACTCCCATCGGATAAAATGTAAGGAAAAGGATCACTGGAGTGTACCAAAACAGCCGCTGGCGTCCACCCTACGGGTATCCAAGGCGATTTCAGATCGGCCTTCGGGTAGTGTGGAACGCATGAAGCATCAACAGATAGACAAACAAACACAGCAATGCCCACGTGCTGGAGAACAGTTCACCGCGTCGGTATTTACTACAGCCAAAGTGCGGAGTCTTTACTGGTGAATTGTAAGGTCCCCATAAGTACCTTGCGAGAGACCGGGCAAACAGACGTACAGGGTCCTCGGACAAAGCCTCTCAGGAAGTCTGTACACCTATACATTAAATAATGATGCATCCTCCAATGTCTATAGTATTCCATTTACCTTTAAGATCAAAACTGTGCATTTAATATAAGGTAAAACAGCGTAAAATATATTTCTATATATAATGTACTATTAATATTGCATAATAATGTAGAATATATATATATATAATTTCATAATGGAATACTCGAATTTTCTTATATATAAATTGTAGTTGACATTGGGAAATAACAGTATTAATTTAGCATACGTTTAATTCTATACTCTCCTTGTTTGTGGGCACCAGATGCTGAACTATTCAAAAGAACCGCAGCTTTCCATATGTAAATCCAGCACCACATATGTCGATAGCTGTTGGTAATCCCGCATACATTCACGCAAACTAACATATGTAGGAAAAAAAGATATTATAATTAGGGCTGATCCGTTTGCTATTGTTTAGCGGTCTGTGGGGAGCTGGGCTGTATAATAACTAAGGAAACATCCTCAACTCCCAGACCGGACCAGGCGGCCAGGCACTGAAACACACATGGATCTGAGCAGTGATCAGCAGTCCAGTTTTCCGTGCTCAGAGACAGACGCATTACTAGGAGCGACAAGGACGTGTTCGTAGCCTTCTTATTAATATAATGACAGCCAGTCTGTACCTTATCTGGCGCCGGGTATTGTAGATGGTTGACGTCCAGGGGCGTGATGAGAGGAACAGTCTGAAATCCATCCTCCACACTGACCGGTTTGGTGCCTTTGTCTTGTAAATTAATCCCCAGTTTAACCATTTTATGAAAATCCCAATATTACACTCTCGACCCTAAAAAACAGAACAAAACAAAACAAATATACCCCTCATTTATATTAATACACAACAAAAGACTGTTTTTTTTGTTTGTTTTTTTTTTCTCTGAATCATAGCAGATAAAGTGGACAAGGGATCAAGTGATCCTTTTAAGCGTATTATAGTTAATCATCTTACCCACCAAAGTTAGGGGAACTGTTTTACCGACTGGCACTGGAAAGCTATTGCAATTTACTATTTTTTCTCCACAATATGCTGAAATGCCGTATCGATTAACGACTTCACGCATTTCTATGTATAAAAAATCATACTACCGTCAGCAATAAATACATTATCATGCAAACATGCAATACAGAGTCCATAGCCTTAAATTATATACAGCATAAACGGTTTAAAAAAGGGAAACAGCCGCACACCTCTAATGAGCCACAAACTACGATTATACCGTGGCGATCCTTCAAAATACACAGCAGAACATGTCATCTTTACTTACTGACACTGACTCTATTGTTCAGGGCGATTCACCGCAGACGCTGTTTCGCTGTTATTACAGCTGGGCTGTTTCACTTAATTTGACCAATATCAGAAAGTAGGCTGTACTATTGACCAGCTGCCCGAATATTTCGAAGACTAGCAATAAGTATAAACGTGAGCTTGCAGAAGCCAAGCAATTCTGCAGATGCTCAGGGCTCTGGCAGAAAAAGCCCATGCGAAGACCGCCCGTGGTTACACTTTACTGCCAAAGCCACTAGGAGGACCGCGGCACCGGATTGCGATGAACCGGCCCTCGTTACTGGTAACCTTGTCTCGACCGCCACCTGCCGGCTAAAATTATGTTTGAATTATTTTCACACCGGCGTTAAACTGTCACTGATGCCTTTGTGTTCACCAAAGTGTGTCAGTTTACATGTTTCAGCACAGCTACTCGCGTGACCCCAGAATTTGCTATTTGAATTTACCATCCACGATACCGGTGTATTTGTTGAACTCAACTTGTGAGTACACCTTTTTTTGGCTAATCAAATACCTAATAAAATTAATTAAATAATTAATTAAGTGAGCGAGCTGGTGGTGAAATTTAAGAAATACAAGGTGTGGCTGGGGTGCTGCTGAGGAGAGAGTGGGGAACCTAAGCATTTCTTACAGCCATCGAACCAGATATCATTAACATTTTGAAGAAGACAGCAAATTCTTACATTTTATTTTATCACTGTTAATTTGCATATATTCTAATGTAATTATATATTTCCTACTGTTGGTCCTCCAGACACCCCAACCTTGGGTATGGAAAATTTATTTCTGAGATGTTAGGAGGTGGCCAGTAACTTTACTCTTCTGTCAGATTGGACTAGAATTAACCCTCACCATACCACAATGACTAACGATTAAAATCCCCTTCCTTCACAGTTTGCTGAGAAGACGACTTTACATATACTTGCTGCTTTAGAGCTTGAGAGTGTAATATCTTGGAGGCAGTGTATGGCTTATTTAAGGAGCTCATTAAGCCATGACCAGTTACAATGCTCTTTCCGGTAATACTTACTGGGAAATGCAACATTTTCTTGAAACGACAGCAAGTGTTTAAGCATTTGTGTGCAATATAACTATGGTGATTTATTTGTTGTTATTTTTACCACTGATCTGTTCTTTATGAACAACTTGAAGTGTTATGGTTTGCTGCATCAGATTTTAAATCAACAATCAGTCAAATATTTCAAACATTTTATAGAAATATCATTATCTACTGTAAGAATAGTTTCTTTTTTACTTCTTATAGAACGTATCTATTTTGTGTTACAAATCATTGTATACTATGTATAAAATTATGTACAATATATTGGTATATTGGTTAACTGATGTTATTACTAATGTTTTGTGGAGTGACTTCTACATGGAATTTGACGTGGCGAGTCACATGATATTTCACATGATAGTGTGTGTCATGTGCATCACTGAACTTAATTAAGGAACATCTAAAGGCAGCAGCTGGACCCACACGTTGCTCCGATGCTCCTCTGACTAGGAGATGCTGTTCCATTTGGGGGCCACATGGCAGCCTCGGAGTATCACAGGGGCCAGGCGGCCCCAGATACAGCTACAGGGGAGCTAAAAACGTACCAATTCCTGACTTGGGCTAACCTGCAGAAGCACACACTGCCCATAATCCAAGTAAGTGAGGTTCCGCAAGGACTCACGGCCTATACTGGAAGTCTGTGGTTCCTCTTGCCATGTCCTGGAGATACTTTAGACAGTGAAGCTGGAGCCAAGTAGTGATGGGACAAATGAGGCTTCAAAAGCTGTGGTGGCCAGCACTGATTGGTAGTTCACCTACCATCACTTTTCAAGGCCTGAGAGAGTCCATAAATGACGTGGGTGTTGAATTATTGTTTTCTCGATGTGTTTTTCCATTCTCAGCGAGGGACCTCCTCTGCTGACGGGATCCCAAGAAGTCGAGTGCGGTGTTCGGAATGTTCCTGGTGCTCCCGTTGTCCCTGGCCACCTTCAATGTGATCAGCATGGCCTCCTACATCCTGCTGGCCCTGCTCCGTGTCACCATCACCTTCCGTTACCACTAAAAGTCGGTCGTCCAGGTGGTGCAAAAGTCCAATGAGGGACGATCTCTCAAATTAGTGTCACCGAGAGGGCGGGGCCAGTATAAATGTCATTGTGGAGCGGTGACTTCGTTCTAAATACGAGGTTTAGACGCCATCCTGTTGCATTAGCAAATTCCATGTTGTATCAGTGTGGAACATGACATGGCCTTCATATAAAAGGACATCAGTGTTCCCCCAAGAACTGTGCCATCCACCAACCCTCTCAGACAATGATTTTGAAAAAGCAGCCCAGGCTAAAAGAGGGGGAAAGAGAGGATGACTGACTGGTTGCCATGCAACCGGAAGCAAAAAAATCGGCAGGTTTGTGCAATGATAATCCCTCCCTTTGCTAAATCTGTCTCACTTTCTGTTGTCTAGCATTATAGATCAGCCTATACACCAAAACAAATCTTTCTCTGTATACAGCAGGACAAGTGGCATGTAATCTGTATTGGACCATATATGTGGCGATAAGTTAGGTGGAGATAAGCAAACAGCATTAATTCTTTGCTGACCCCAATGGATTCGCAAACACAAAACCATCTTGGTGCAGAATTAAGCTTCAGACCTGTTGAGTTGTGCAGGACCATCTCCAATATCACAGAGTACATCTCGATCTACAATCTTACGATGGATCAGATTCTCCAAGGCATTTTAGAATCTCTTTCGCATGACACCCCTCTGTGGTTCTCCCAAATCCACCGTGTAGGGCCACCCAAGATGGACAGGTCGTAGCGGAGAACTCAGACCAAAGTGATCCCTGGAGAAGGAAATGGCA
>JAACJT020002447.1:0-38134 GCA_009936485.2 Gymnarchus niloticus
GTCCATCACAGGGCACAGGGCTGGGGTACACCCTGGATGGGATGCCAGTCCATCACAGGGCTGGGGTACACCCTGGACGGGATGCCAGTCCATCACAGGGCATGCACATACTGTACACTCACACATGCAGTCATACTCTATTGGCAAGTTAGAGACACTAGTTAGCCTAACTGCATGGAGGAAACCAGCGTATCCAGAGGAAACCCACATGACAGTGGGAACACGCAAACCTCAGACACAACCCTGGAGGCAACAGTGCTACCCACTGAGTCGGCTTATGTGTATTACAGGAATATCTATGACACGTTTCTGCATATAATACATTGATGACTAGTCATGGTTGTTTGGATATCTTTCTCATTTGTACAGTCAGAAACTAAAAGTCCGTCAGTGCACAGCAAAAGTTCTCCCTGAGCCTTAGCGCCATTTAAAGACTCACACGTGTTCTCAGTGCCGTTGTGCCCCCTTGACATCACGAAAGCACCGGCGATACGACGCCAGGATGAAGACGACGATGTACTTGACCTTGCAGAACCTAATGGTGGAGCAAGAGCATAAAAAGCAGGTGGCAGATGGAGGATAACGGAACAGAAAGGGGAGACGAATCCAAAAAGCCTAAAGCTTCATTTTCTTGAACTACTGGACAATTTTGTACGTCCAAATGGCCGACTTTATGTAATCGATTGACATCATCCAGACATATTTGATTTGATTCGTGATATGGAAGCGCATATGTTAATATTCTGACCACAAAATCGAACCCAAGCACAACAATCACTATTGATTAAAGTCAGTGATTGTAACGGTTATAGGAAGGAAAAATGACGAGTTATTGGACCTTTACATCCTAGCTGTTTGATACGGGTTCTTGATACAGTTATAATGAGAAACAACATACCAGCTTTTGTAAATTCCCCCCTACCATTTTACCGCAGCTGGTGTGGAGTCAGCCCATGAAAGGAAGCGGTACTGAGTCTCTGGACGAAGGCCTTAACCCCAAATACCATCCAAGCGGTGTGTGTCACATGCTGAGCCAGGCTATCATGTGTCAGAACGATAAACGATGCATCAAGATTGCACTTGGGCAATTATGACTGGGCCTTTTATCCAGTTTAGAGAGTCAATGATGCTGGCTTTTGTTTAATTCCCACTCATGGGGTTATGTGTGCATGCCTTTACAGGGCTGTCGCTTCTACGTCTGATTGTTTTTTTTTTTTTTTTTTTTTTGTCTTTCCTGTTCCCGGTCTACATCACAACCTCCTGTAGAAAAATCAAGAGCTATTAATATACTGCATATTTTAATACACAGACCGTAACCCAAACTGAGATGCAAACAGAACTCGTGGTCATCTAAGCAAGCTTCGTTATTTCCTTAGCGAGTCCTAAAAACTCGATTTTAGGCTCGGCTCAGGTTGGTGGCGCCAAGGTTTACGGCGAGGAAGGAGCGGCGCATCGTCAAAGGTGAGAAACAGGGAAAAATGATATACATACATACATATTAAATCACCAGAGACAGCTCCATTAATGTCTATACTCTTAGAAACGCAGCACACTGGT
This sequence comes from Gymnarchus niloticus, assembly GCA_009936485.2. Lineage (NCBI taxonomy): Eukaryota > Metazoa > Chordata > Actinopteri > Osteoglossiformes > Gymnarchidae > Gymnarchus > Gymnarchus niloticus. Next base: position 1,558 of record JAACJT020002447.1, read on the forward strand.
CCAGGTATCATCACATCACTCTGACAGCTGTTGTCTGGCTGACTGCAGACCGTATATACAAAATGCAATGAAGGGGAAAAATTAATATACACTTCCTCTATTCTATTACAGGGCAATATATTTGGTCTTTTTTTCCCCCAATTTTTCAAGCCAGTTAATAATATTCATTGAAGTGTTTTCCTCTGGCAGTTTTTCATCCACTTCACGCAAATTAATACACGTCATCTATTCACTCTAACGTCCACCTGTCATCCATGTATTTTAAACAGTTGCAACATTATATTATGAGCAAAACAAATACAGTCCTGGCATAACACTCGGAATTAGGATAACGGCTGTGAAATTCCATCACTTTCTCACGTCTCTGGTTAAGCTCGACGCTTATTGTTGTGTTTCTGATCGCTGGAAGCGATTTAATTTCAACGGCCTCCTCACTCATTATGCATCAGTTTGTAAAAACGTGATCAAAAATTCATGAATTAACTGTCCGCTTTTGCAACCCGAATTTGATGTACTCGTGTAGATAATGCAAACAACCACATTTGTCAATGCAGGGGTAAGATGAAACAAAATTAGCAGGTCCCTGTTGTGTTGACAGATGCAGTGCGGCCGGAACCCATCGTCAAATAATGCATAAAAGCAGGAGTCGAGCGAAAGAATGAGAAAGGTAGCATAAAATCTTCATATATACACATGCAGGCATCTAAAGAATAGGATTTTTTTTTTTTTTTTTAAATTCATCTTAAGAACCATTTTCATCACTTAATTGACATTAATGAATAGTCAGACGACACATTTCATAATCTTAATGCATTTTAATGTGTGTCCGTATGCATGGTTTAGACACGGCTCAGAACACAGCCCATCCACTACGGAGTCCACTGAAGGGGTCCTTAGTTGAGACACCCCCAAAGGACAAGGCGATTTAAAATAAACATCGGTGTCAAGGTGATGAAGCATCTGGGCTGGCATCGCCAGGTTCTAAACACCATCTCTCCCTGGGCAATCAGGTTTGTCAATTCCCTGTTGCCACCTCCCCAGCTCCGAAATCAGCACAAGGTCCAAAAACCCCCCACCCGCAGGATGCAAGAGGCGGGCTCTACAGATCTTAAACTGAAACAGTGAAATGCACGCTGTATTTCAAACAATCAAACTTCCCTGATATCCTTATTGTCTATGGTTTTTGGACTGTTGTCTTTCAGTCGTTGTTGTGTGTTGCACAACAAAACAAACAAAATAGGACTACTGTGAGTGGAACAAGCGATTAATTATGCTGTAGAACAACCAAAAAGATATAGGGTTCCCCTTCGTATTTTTTGATACTAATTGTTATTTCAGAAACAAGCTGGCAGCATACACACAGGCCTGACCTCTTCAATGTTTTCACAACGCTCTAGAAGTTTCTTGTTCTTTTGTTGGCAGGTACCAAAGACATGTCTTGGCGGTTAGAGGAGAAACAACAATTCACCGCTTCATCGCTAGGGCCAATCAAAGTGCCAACTACCACTAAAAGACCACAGTCGTACTGTTTTTCTGGACCTTTAAATTTCGTGTTTTATGTCTGTCTGTTTTTCTACCAGGATTCCCAGGGGTAACATGATTTCATCCTTACTGCACTTGTATGAAAGGGTTAGCAATAAAAATTGCAACTCATCTCCTTCGCAATTCAGATACTTATGGAAGCAACAAGCAAAGCAAGTGCAAATGGCGTGTCAGACAGTTATAGGCTAGATGGAAAATATATAAACAAATATATGTGCAAAGATAACACATGAAAGCTAAAAGTCCATTATTAAACCACCGTTGACTGGAGTAGCAGGTATGTTTCATCAGATACTTTCTGAGAATCCATCCATCCATGTTCCAACCTCTTAGCTACTACAGGGTCACACTGAATGTACACAATGAAAGTCTTAGTAAATGTACTTATTTGTATGCTACCTTTTAACAGGCTGTATGGAGAGGATATTGCCTCTGATTTCTGCATTCTCCATTCCATCATTTCTCCACCGAGCTGCAGGGCTTAAAAATATCATTATTATTCTTTTTAAAATGGTAGAAAGGTCATTTTCAACCCAATTAGTCAGGAGCAATAAAGTGGAGCTGGAGGAGGAAGATTTAAATCATAACTGTTAACTAACTCTAGCCACGATAGATTGAAGAAAAGTTTATTTATGATGCAGATAAAGTATTAACCCTCATTAAAGAAGTTTGCTCTTCACATATTTCCTATATTGCTAGCATTATCACAAGTAATAAAAATGTACTGATGTATTTTAAAATAACTGTTACGTGACCTGAAAATCAGGATAATTGCTTCAGAGTTGGTTTAAAAACAATAAGAAGTTTCTCTGCCATTTGACAATGCAATCTGAGTTCTGATAGGCCTGCTAATGTTAAGGTTGCGACATCCTTTTGTTGTAAAAGTATGTAGAAAAAAAACGAATAAAAACAAGATTATATATAATCCACATTAAATTCAACAAGAAACCAACAAAAGGGCAACATTAACAGTCACGTCATACGTCTAATTTTCAGTTAACTTGATCTTCATCAACTTGATTCAAACAGTAATTTGTGTCTAAATGGCTAATTAGAAAAATCGCGAATTAAAGCATTTCTTCAGATGTTTAAAATTAGCTTTAAGACACAAATGCCAAGCATGTAACAATTTGAAATGTTGCCTTAAAACCTAGAAAATGTTTTTTTTTTTTTTTTTCTTTAGCATTTTTTATAATTAAATTACAGTGAAAGACACAGATCTGCTTTGGAGAAGGAGATGTTTAGGCGAGGTGCTGCAGGAGATCAACTCCTTATGTTGGAGAAGGTCAAAGCCCTCCACAGCCAGCTGCTCTATCTCTCCAATGAAGTTCTTATTCTCAGCTCCCGTGGCTGTTATCCTCCACACCGTACACTAAGATTTAAATCCAGACTGACCCACGTGACTGAAGTATTTCTTCATTCAACCCTCAAGGGTACAACTGCAGTGATTCATCAGAGATCCAAGTCCCTAAAATGTTACCCATTTGGCAGGTGTGTTCAGGGGAAAAAAAATGTAATTTCCACGGACAAAAACACAAATAAGGTTAGCGGAGTTTTTCTGATATGCACAAAATTCAACAGATTAGACCTTTCTAATTATATAATCCTAAACGGTAGCCAGGCCTTCTGCATAATTCACGCAGGTCTTGTTTGAAACAATCATGCCTGCTGGAGTGTCGAACCTGCACGCTTTCTGGTTGTGGCGGGAGCACCTTAAGCTATTCCCTGAGTGCTCCACCTTCCCCGAAGGTCAAATCGCTGTGAGTTAACAAGAAAAACATATTTAGTGTATAAAAACACACATGCTGGATACCAGCCTCTGGCACATGATGATCCAGTTGGACCATTTACATAGGTTTTTCTCCTTCTCCAGCAGGTAAAAATAACAGACAACACGCTCTGTGTACACAGCAGACTAGAAGGAGGCCGAGGTACAGCTTCCAGAAAATCCCTGCACAGCAAAAGACATCTACTATGAATGACTCTAAAAGGGTTTTGTTGATCCTGATGGGGGTAATTTATTTTAACCCCCCCCACTGCTCTAGGGCAGAGATAAACAAAGGTCCTTCAACTGCCACTGGCAAGTTCTAATAAACAGATAAAGGTCAGCTTTGGGCTGTAGGTGGAGGAAGGGCGGAAAAATGATTAAAACTTATTCTTTCAGGACCAGTGATACATTTCTATCTCCATCTCCACGGCAGACATGCCGTCTGTCAGCTCCGGGCGTATCCGGCACCGGGAGGAAAGTGAGGCCAAACAAAATGGTGAGACTTTAACAGCCATTTGTCACTGTCATGATAGGTGGCGTTTTGGTTAAGTTCTTCCTCAAAGACACAGGGCAAACATAAAGAAGAGGCTTCCCAGGGTTTTTAACGAAAAGCCCGCCAAGAGTGAGGAAGGCGCCGTTTTTCTTCAAAAACCCAGTTGCTTCAGGCTCTTCCAACGGTGCCTCACAAAGACAGTTTACCATTAGCATATTAATCCTAAAGCGAAAACAACAGCAAGCTGACTGTGGATCACAAAAGACACTTCATTTCCTGAGAAATGAAACGCACGCTGCGGAGATCTGACAACTGTAATTGTCCTGACTGTCATGACTATTTTTGAAAAGTCTGAACTGGGGGAACGGTTTAATTGATTCTGAACGGAATGAGTCAGGGTGAGGAGTGGGCCTTGCCTTTTTTAGAATCCGCCGCGCTGGAATAATCAGCCGTAGAATTTTAATTAAGATTTGTCCTTAACAGGTTAATATGTAAAGGCCCTGCTGAAGAAAGCGACCGGGGGAAGCAATTAGGGCATACAGAGACATAACCTAAAAATTAGGTACTTAAATACATCTTAAAAGGAAGCACGACCAGATTAACTTGCTTGGTTTAATACAATATTTTAAACGTAGCTTGTAGACCTTTATTTACAGACTTCTGTGCGGCACTGAAGAGGTGGTACGGGAGTTTTCCTCAACAAAAGAAATCCGACCCCTTGTGAGAGAGACACGTGTTTACAGTCTGTCCCAACTGCCCACAGCCTTACAGGAGGGAAGGGGTCAAAGTTAACAGGACAAAGGCAGATCCTGGAATGGCACGTACTGCTTTTCTTAGAATGATTGACATTTTCCATCCCAGAAAAGCAGCACTGCAAAAACAAAATGGTAAGTTACTATAATTAATAAAATGTCAGAATATGTATTATTTCCTACAGGACTCATTTGTGTTTCAGTGAACATGCAATGGGAGCGAACACAGACATTAGCACAGGAGATACTGTACCTTAATAGATAATATATCACAGTTGTCGAGGTTAACTGTTTTTAGATGATTCAATCAATAGAAGCCTTCAGCTCAGTACAGCAAAATACTGGGTTCAGGAAGCTGTCGCTAACAAAAATATATCTGAGAAATCCATTAACTTCTATTAGTGGCACTAGTACCAAGCAATAACTCATGCGTTGAATGTGTTTCTGTTTTTATTTTAATACAGGTACCATTAATGTGTTGTTAGTGGCTATTTGAGTACTGTGGAGAATAATGGTCAGACAGCAGTATGACCCACAACAGTCATTATGACGAACTTGGAGATGGTTAGGAAAAGGAGCTTTGTGTAGACAGAAAATTACAAGCCAAGTGAAACAACAGGAAAAGCCATTGGGAGCCTTTACTTAATCTTTAGCTGTGGTGGGGTGGGGGAGGAGGAGGAGGCTTCGGACTCACCTTGGAAACCCTGTTGGCCACCTCTCGGCCAACCATGAGCCCCTGGACGAAGGTGCGGGCCGCAATGAAGGCTCGCGTGACCTGGGCCTTAAGCTTGCGTGGGACATCACCAAAGGGCTTCAGCTGATCTGTGTACTTGGTAACGCATTCCAGGTAGTCCTCGGTGAACTGGTACTGGGAGTTGAGGAGCTGGAACATGAGCTCCAGGAGACGGGACCAGAAGTCATTCAGCATCTCCTCCAGGTTGATGTTACCGCCAGTGTAGTAGCGCCTGAGGTCGGCGAAGAGCTCATGGAACACCTTGGAGTTCTGCACGTAGAGCTTGCCATACGTCCGTACAAACATGTCGCTGAGGGACCGCTCTGCGTTCTCCAGCAGCTCCAGGAAGAACTCTGGGGCAATTAAAAAAAAAAAAAAAGAGTGACTGTGTTTTTTTGATGCTTTAATTTCAGTGCACACTGGGGGGGTCCGATAAACTGACACGTATAACTGTTCCTTCAATATTTATACATGGGTGACAGTCATAGTTTTAAGTGTGCGCACACACACACACACGCACACACACGCACACGCGCGCACACACACACACACACACACACACGCGCACGCACACACACACACACGCGCGCGCACACACACACACACACACACTCTTCTAAATAAGCACATTAAAAACAACCCATTCTGAGCAGGAAACTGAACTGCACAGCGCACTTCAACTTAGTCACACTTTCAGAAAAAGACACAATGGACGTTGTAAGTGATACTTGAAGGAAAACAGGGGCCAGAAAACACTGCGGACTGGCCCTGAATTCCATGCCATATGGGGGGGGGGGGGTGTTTGGTTTTTGGTTTGCTGTTATAACCTTTAACCAGGAAGCCCGGTTTTAACTAGACGTGTAGTTAAGGGATGGAATATTTAGTAAATTACACAGTGGAAGCACAAAGCGTGACAGCCGTTTGATTTATTAATAAATGGGTTTTAGACAATTTCATATCCTCAACATAAAGCTGATGACTGTAGGTGATCAGAATCAGAATATCTTTATTGTCATTGTAACGAGTACAACGAAGGTGATGTGTTCGTGCCCGATCGTATTCGGTTACTAACTATAAAGGCGAACAACCCAACAAGCAGGGAGCCTTCCCACAACTTTCAATAACGTTCTCATTACATTCTTAAACTGTTCGGTTGCAACGTTAGACAACTAACGTTCCTCTAACGTTCTTAAAACGTGTTCAGGAACGGTTTTTTTATAATAAAATAATAAAAATTAAAAGATAACTTTTTTCAAAAACGTTCCCGGAACATCCGGAAAACTGGACACAAACATTCTAATAACCTAAAAACAACGTTTTAAAAACGTTCTGCTAACCCAAAATTAGCTGGGAAGCAGGTTTCCTTCAGGTCGGCCGTGTGTGGACGAGCCTAGAATCCTCCGTCTTTAATTTATGTCATGATGGGGTCACAACACCCCCCAGTGTGTCCTAATCAGTGTCACCCATTATAAGTCGGGGGCTCTGTGGACGTGAATTATTAATGAACCGCTTCTTATTGCTTAGGGAAACAACAAAATGCCCACGGCATTTAATCTGCCGTTCTGCACCGATTCTGCCCTTTTCATGCTGTCTCAATCGTGTTGTTTGTCATCAGCTGTCACACACCTACACACACTGTGATTAGCGCTATACGGCTGCAGGGTACGGCTATTGGGGAGGAGGGCAATCAGGCCAGGCAATTTACACTGAGCGTTAATTAACTGAAATGTAGGAAGTTCGCCCGGTGAACTTAGGAAGATTAGCAGAGCTACAAAATGACAGCTGGTCATCTGGTCTGCGAATGATCCAAAGCAGCGTCTTCAGTTGTCCATGATACTCGTACCAACAGTCATCGTGCACTCCCCTCCACCACTCGCCCCAGAAAATGCATCCCAGCCCCAGTGACAATCCTTTCCATGACTTGATGTCCATTTAGTGCGTTTCCCATCCCACTGTTGCCATCGCTTCTGACCTGTCTCCGTTCCCCTCTCCAAGCGAAGTCCCGGATCTTTCCTCCCATCCTGGTGTCTTGTGGCTCTGTTTGCCCTTCCATCTGGAGCAAATCTCAGATGCTCTTTGTTTGCATCGCCAGATATTTGACTCCCGTCGGCACTAAAATCCTTGCCTAACTGTGACCGTTCATGCGATGCGGATGCTACAGGAGTGTTCAGCTCGGCCCTGTAGGGCTGAAGCCCACTGCTATCCAAGACCACTAAGAAGTCGCACAGTTAAAACATTACAAATGTTACCCGGCGCAACATGGGGTAATTGTCATGCCCTCGTTCCCCGACTCCTCTCCCTGCTGCCTGGTTTCCTTGTGCTGCACCTGGTTGCTGTGGTGATGCTTATTGCCTCGTTATGCACCTGGTGCCGGTTGCCTCGTTATGCACGTGGTTGCCTGTTTCCCTGTGTTAGCTCAGTTGGTTTGGGGGAGTCTTGATCTGGAGGGTGCCTGTAGTGGGTCCTGCTTGATCATACTGCCTTACGAGGTATTCTGAGCTAGCTTCTCGCTCCCTGAGATGCCTAGGCTCCACCATGGTATGCCTGCCTGCCTGCCTCAGTGGCTGGTATTGCCTTTCCTGGTTCATGCCTAAGCCAGGCCTTGCATTGCCAAGCCTTTCCCTGTTCCTGGCTCCCTTGTTCCTGTGTACCTGCACCCCCCCCATGCCTTGTCCATGCCTCGCCATATTTTTCCTGTCTGGTGTACTCTTTGAGCCTCCCCACCCCATTGGGGCAAAAGGGTCGAGCTGTTCTGAGTTCCAAGCTTCGTGTTTTTTCCATGCCTTGCCTCGTCTACCCGGAGTCCTGGTCTGTTTGTCCGGGCTGTTGCGTGTGTCTATTCTGCTCTGTTGTTCCATGTGGTGCCGCTCTCCAGACACTGTCCTCGTAGAGTTCGTAGAGTTGCATGTACCCGGATGTTTCTCTCAAGTCGCATCAATCCTGACGCTCCCCTCGCCGGGCACCGCTGTATAGCGTGTTTCCTGAGCTGTTCCTGGTTTGTGCCTGTCCACGTCTTTCATTGCTACGCCTCCTCCGGCCTGTCTGGTGCTGTGTCTGCCCCAGGTCCCCCAGTATTGTGACAGTAATTCAGTCACAAAATGTCATACTCATGTAAAACAGCACACACTTAATGATTATGTAGTCTTTTTACTGAGTCAATTCATATTATCTTTACAAATACTGAGCTTTGTTAAACATATAGATTACGTTTACTACGGCAAGTTAAACGTAAACAAACATAGTCATGTGGGCGGTATTCCACAAAGCGGGTTTAATATATCCTATAGTTAAGCCTGAATTCTGATTCAAGACAGCAGTCCTAGCTCATATTTGACAAAGGGAGGAAGTGCCAAGACTAACCAGAGTAGCAAAAGAAGGTGAAAGATGATGAGCCCGGTGCCATGGAAAGAGGCTAATTGTCCAGCGATCTCCTCTTGAGCTGTTTCTACCCGACCTAACCTCACCGCCCCATTAAAATGATGCTTAGCGGGCCTTATTACACCCAGCGTTTTTGAAGTGCTTATTAGCGTCCGTTATTGCCATAGAAATTAAAACCGCATTTCGGACTGCACTCTGGCGGACTGTGAAGGCCACGGGGAAGTGCGCTGGGGCGAGCACGTCAAACACTCCAGATTTCACCACGAGTCCTGTAACAACCTCCTTCAGGCACCAACACCTGAGATGGACTTCATGCATGGATCGTCTTTTCCAACTGGAGAAGACAGTTCCCATGTTTTCACACAAGAAAAAGAAAAAACCTCTTATTGACGATTTTCACACCAATCACTATGCTTGCTTTATTATAATTGTTTTTGTTCATCAGCAACGGTATGTACGTCATATATATACTTCATTGTGCAAATATATATTTTTATCATATACATACGTATATAATACACACACACAAGAAATAATAGAATCTCGAGAGGTTTTAACCCAATATAGTATTCTGGCCAGCCTCAGTCTCCCTTTTTGCCATGTCGTATTCAGCCCAAAACAATTTTTATAATTTTATTATTGTTGTTACATATCAACGGTTCATTAACGTTTCAGTAAAAAAAAGTGCTATTTTTTACTCTAACTTCTCACAGGTCCTAAAAAGTCAAATTTATTGCATTGCCCTAGGTTTTTTTGACATTTTTTTCTGGTTTTCACATTGATTATTGCTGGCATGTTAAGTAGACAACATGAACATGAGTGTGCTAAACCAAACAGACGTAGGCCTGAACAGAAACAGCCTCAGCATTAGCATTAAGGTTAACCACCAGCACTCTGTTCGCCCAGTTAACTTGGAAATGTCAGGCCCCGGTAGATTAATGCCATACATCAAGTGTCCCTGCAGCACCCGTGCGGGTAGAAAAACTCTGGAGCAGTGGAGCTGGACTTTACTGGCTTACTGGTTAGTGGGAAGCATCACAAACGCTCTGGGCTTGCGTGTCTTTCTGCTGCATCATCTACACAGCCGTAAGGAATCAGCTGGATTCCAGCGTTAAGTACTTATAAAATGTGGCCCGATGTACATTCAAGTCATCATAATAATGTGATTAAACAAACGACAAACTGTACTTTTCACAATTGTATTTCAAAGTTAATATTTTAAATGCTCAGGCTGGAAAAAAGTGCTTAAAACGTAATATTTCGTAACAGGTGAACCCTCCTTTACATCTCAAACAGATGTTCCCCATAGTTGCTGACCAGATGTGCATGTCAGCCTGGCATGGCCTTAAGTTCACTGACACAACAGGACGTCAACACCAAATCTCCTTGGCTTCACAAGATCAGAACCAGCTCTAGCCCAGATGGATCAGCACCAGGAGCAGACCGTGAGGCTCACGGCATGACCTTTAATTCTGCTACCTCCTCATCTGATTCTGTTCCCCCTGTCTAGTGTCGTTTTCTGATCTTCAAAAGGCCTTTGATAATGCGGACCAGTCTCCGTCCATCAAAAGGGATTGTCATGCTATTGGGAACGACAAGGGTGGGATTTGCTACAAGTGATGGGTTCAGAGGTGATCCATCCTGCAGAACCCAGCATGGCAACGTGGAGGACCAAGGAGCTACTCTTGTATCAGCTGTGCTCATCCTGCTCGTTGCCCTGTTTGGTCCATGCTAACTGCCATTTAAAAAAAAAATATACCACAAATTTTTAAACAATTGAATAAACTTTCAGTTGATTCTATTTTGTTTTTGCTTAGACACAATAAAAATTCTCTCCTAATAAAACAAAGACAAGCTCTTTTTTGGTCCTCTCCCAGAATAATTTGAAATTGCAGCAATCCACTAACACAGTTAAACATTTCACATTACTGCACATTCGTAAGACGATACTGAAATAAAACACTGTTTGATTTTACAGCATACTGGTGCTGAAAAATTAGTAAGGATTTTCACAGCTTTGCCCCCCACAGTACTTACAGGTAGCTGTCATACTGGGAACATTTCATCTCACCACTAACATCCAAATTAAAAAAAAAAAAAAAGTGTCCTAGTGTTTGGATGTTCAAAAAGCAGACATTTTGAAACAAATTCTTTATCACGTCTTGGAAAATTAAAAGAAATACCCTATTAGAAATACTTTAAAGCGGACTTCACATGTGTAACCTGAGCGCGCTGGTGTAATTAGTGGAAATCAGTGAGACGCTAGAGGCTAATATGGAGGCAGGAGCCAGGGGCCCTCGAAAAAGCGGGCACCGTTTGAAATCCCACAGGCATCCGCGGAGCCGGCCCCCCTCCTCCTACTTATTATAATAGCTCCACAAACATCTTTGTTACTGTTTTGCTGACGGAGCAGCAAACTCCAGCAGAGCATTCCGAGACTATGCTGAACAGCAAGCTGGCCATAAATTAATGAACTGTGAATATGGATTAGCTCATCAGAAAAAGGGGGGTGGGGTGGGGCTATTGGTTTGATTAACCGCTGCTGTTTACTGTAACGCTGACAAAACCCGCCACTCGTTTGACCGTCAACTTAAATCTACGTTACCGGGTGGGTGACATCTGTCTGCGCAGTTTATTTATTTACATGTTTATTTAAAGCAGAAACTCCTAACAATGTTCATTACATGTGAATAGCTTCCTGGCAGCATTTATGCCGGTACTGCTGGAGTCAAGCCATCATATGTCATGTCTCAAAGGCATGTCTCTGTTCCCTGACACACTGTAAACTGTCTATAAAGGAGTGAAGCGAGGAGAAATAAACACTTAGGCTTAACTGACACAGGAATTCCAGTTGCCATACGAGATGATGCAAAATCCTCATTGAATAAAAATATAGATACCTCGCGTTAATATAAACTGCGTGAGTACAAATTATCACAGGGGATTTCGAAGTGTTTTGGGCCCAAACGAGTAAAAGGGCAACTGATGTAGTGTCCCATCCGTACAGATAGACAGGCACACCAGTGGTCATCGCCGATCAAATGACTTGTTACTTTTATGAACTGCGCCGTTTCATGAATATACATGAGATCTGGCTCATAAAAAATATGTCTGTGGCTATAAGCATCTAGCCATAGATGATACAGAAGGCTAAGCACAAAGCCTCTATAAAATATTTAATTTGATGGATTATATTTCTGTTTGCCGGAGAAAATGGACCATCTAACTCACGCACATGGCACAGTTCCCACCATAGCCAACGATCTTCTCACATTGTGCAAAACATTTGCCCGTTTGACTTAAGGTATTGCCATAACATTGCAGCACTTTCGACAGACGGAAAAGCCTCATTTGCATATATTTATTCAGATAAGTAACATCATATTTTGTTTAGCATCCAGCCGTGGGATTTTATTCCTCCCATTACACACTGTTCCACTTCTAAATCACATTTGTGTCACGTTTTGCTGAGAAGTGTTTCTCATTTCCTTTCTGCCTGTGTATTTGTGTGCGCGTGTGAGAGGGCAGGGCGGCGACGGTCCCACGCACATCTGTATCAAGCCCGCACACACGAACAGTAAACACATCACAGCCACTTCTCAATGGCCAGTATTCTATACCTGCAGGCAAACACTGACCTGTTACCGAGAAGACCCAGCAGCTTCTCAAGAAAACGCAGTTAAAGTAAATCCCAAAGCCTGGTGTTCACCGACGTTTGTGTCATCCAGCGTCCTGCCAAGATAATTTGGGGAATTTGTGGGCAATCGTTTACAATACTAGGCACAGACGCAGACGGATTGTACAGCTGATGTGTTGTATTCACCACGGAAACTAAACGGTGATATTTGTATTTTCAGCGGGGAAATGAGAGTATTACAGTTTATTCACCTGCGTGGTCACCATTATCTGTTCTGAGTTTTAAAGAATCTTCAATATATCGACACACATTGTGCAGGTCACTGCACACTTCAAATGGTTTACACATAAGGTGTTATTGACCTTTACTCGCTTTAATGCTTTTCTATCCAAACAGCAATAAAAACATTCTTTCTTGCAGTAGACGGGTCTTAGAAATTACGAGCTGAAACATATATTTTGTTAAAACATTCAGTTTTACTGTCAAGCAGCAGCAGCTAAGGGTCAGTCTAGTACACGGGTCAAGTGAAGTGATGAAAGAAAAGATGGCAGTTATAAATATATATGCATGTACCCATACTGTAACGCTTGTTATCCAGTAATGTTCCAGCTTGCACATTATTATGGCCCAAGTTTTCATATTTTCTCACAAGTGTACTTTCCTGTTGTTGTGTTTCTCATTATGTTTACTTAAGTCCTCCCGTGTCAAGCAAGGTCACGTGCGGTCATTGGCCGTGACGGTGATGATGCCAGGCACTGGGAACCACTTACGACTTTTCCACCAGTGGCTGGATTTTACTCAGCCCCGCTGGAGGAGATGGCTGCTTTGTTGAGGCTGGTAATAGAGCTTTCGGGCTCTTAGGCTGAGTCCGTCCATTATCCTCTGGCCGCAATTTATGTATCGCAGAGGAATCGTCTCAAACTATTCAATTATCCGGGCATTTTGTTCCCTCGGTAACCCTATATTACCGTTATCCTCTGCAAAGAAGCTGCTACTTTAGTGGCATCATGCTGCATGCTCTTGATGCGTTGAGAGTGCATGTTAGAGTTATATCTTTACAATTCCTACCCATTCGCACACGCCATTCTTCAACAGCCAAGTTCTAAGAGATGCTGAGATCATGACAACAAGAAGTTATTTTCTAAGAGTACTGTTTTAAGACATATGTACTCAGAAGTTTTGTAGCAATTTTACAACATTGTAAATTAACATCTGTATTCACAAAAAGTTATTCTGCAGTAGTTCATACGTTTTTTAAATTACTGTACTCTTCCTAAGCCAGAGTGCAGAACCAGTATGCCTGTAATCAGATCGCTTGATACCAAAATCAAATTCGAGTGTTTAATTAACACTACAATTTACACAATGTTTTTGGTGATTATAATACGAGAAGCACACCTTGAGGTAAAATCACAGACCACACATAAACCTGACAGGCCTCATTAAGTAGGCCAAGTAAGGAAAAAAGAAATAAAAGAAAAATATTACAAACACTGGAAGTCGAACAGAGCTTGCAATTCAACAATTATGACAAGTGAGGCTTAATTTAGTCTCAGCTAAGCTAAACAAATAACATGGCTTGTTTAAAGCCATGAGAACACGCAGCAATAACAGAGAGGACTCTACTGTCGTTTTCCCGGACTCTGAAACCAAATAAAATACACGGTACATCGTATATGCTGTTTACAGTTCTGCCCATCTATTCCTTAGGAAAGACAGAATAAGACGCAGGTTTCAGGCTAACCGGGAAATGCAAAGCCCTTTTAATAAATTCTTACAGAACACAAAGCACTCGGCACCCATACAAACGTCAGACTCCTATTGTTACTTTAATCACCCAGGCTCTCGAAAAACCTAAAGGCAATTCGCCAACAAAAAATTTTTTTTAGACAGAAGAGAGGAAGCTTCTCTCTCAAACGCATTTTGTCCAGCCTTTTTTTTTTTTTTTACCCTCAGCACAGACGCAAACAGTTTTGTGTTTGAACAGACTCCGTCCTCGCCGAGATAAGGCTCGCACACACACACACACACAAGGACAGGAGAGGCTGCAACAACAACCTTCAGGGTGACTATAACCTGGTGCTGCATTAGGACCCTGAGCGGTGCTAATTTAATTAAGGATCCAATTATGTTTATAGCGCTGCGTGTCTTCGTGGGCCCAGCAAACACACTTTACCTTCTGTCCGTGTCACTGCGTGATTTTCCTGGTGATTGCATGTTTACCCCTAATTTATATGTTCAACCATGCATTTGCCATGAATACACCGTAATGAGCCTTGAACAGGTTACTTTACCAAAAAAACTTATTTAAAAATGAACCTTTAACCACAATAAGCAGCAATAAACTGCTGCGAGCAAATTTATGTGGCTTTTTAGCTCTGCTAACATTTTAAACAAATATATCATCCCCAAACTGAGTCTATACAACCTTGAGTAAAACCGTACACTCAGAGTCTGTCCAGGCAACTTTGCTACAGCAAGCATATGGCCCACATACCTCTCTATCATGTCCCGATGACCTCAGAAAAGGTCCAAAGTAGCTAAAATCATCTCATTAATATTGAGGGTGGGCATTTTTCTTATTAATAATAGAACACAGCCTTAATAGAATATATATATCATGCAAAGTACACTTACGGCTTTCACCTGGCATGACTCTCATCAAAGGCTGATGGGTTTTTTGGTAGGTGAAAGACTCACTATAACGTTTGTCTGAATTATTTCCCGTCTGACCTCGAGTTCGCATGATTACCGAAGGATGCTCCGTTTGCAGGTCTGTACGTCTGACTGCATCGCGTTCCATTAAAATTCAATTAGATCTTTTCAAGAGGAGAGTCAGTAGAGGCTGGATGTGCATGAAGTCAGTGTGTGGCGAGGAACCCCCCCAAATCAAATTGTTTCGCATCATGTGTGCCTCTCCAAAACCCACAAGCTGAACTGATATTTGTAAATAAGCCATTTTCCATTAATGTCTCTGTCAAAAAATACAGTGGAGGGGAGACTATGTAATGGCAGCGGCTATTTCAGGGGTGTATAACTCATTTCCTGTGTCTATGACTATGAAAATTGCCAAGATTAATCTCATTTTTACTTTACTTGGACCACAACAATGGCAATTGACATTATAAGCCACTACGGGACATTACAGAAGACAGTCTTTTTAACTAGAAGACAGAATATTAAATATATTCAGAATCCTCTGTGATGACGTCCTTTTAACAATGAATAGGACAGATGTGACATCCAGCCAGGAACTGACAGTAACAGCAGCAGTCTGATCTTAAAGGGGAAGTAGAGCTAACAAAAGCCCGTTTCCCGCCGCTCCCCGTGGTTGCCGTAGAGATCTACCTAGGGATGCTAGTTTAATGCTAAATCCAAAGTGAGCAGCATTGTGCTCAGAGCTCAGGAATCAGGACAGGACACAGCATGCCCTCACAACCATTCTGACCACTATAAACCAGTATAGAGGTGGAGATCGTCGTCCCATCAGAAACAGCAGGGCGGGCTCCCATTTGCTCCATTTTTCTTAGTGGGGGATGAAAGTTTACTTGGTCCTTCATGTGAAAGCAGCAACCCAAAAACCCAGTGACAGCCGGCCATCTCCATTGTCTCACGGCTCTGATGCGTCACGTGACCCATTTGGTCTGAGCCCAGACGGGACCAAGAGGAACGACTGCGTTCATATAAATGCTAAAAACCGCCCACTAGGCTGTGTGATGTCCAGTTTCTTACCTGTACGCCGAGACATGCCGAATTTCTTTTAGACCACAAACCAGGCAGAAAAAGCCAGACAGCAGTACAAAAAGCCTTCAAAATGTTAAATCATTTAGGGAAGTACATTTTTGACCAAATGAAAACAAAAGTTAAACATTTAATTTCAGGATCTGAATGACTGAATTATTGACTGGCTGATTCGAGCAAATAGTTCAAACCTATAACTACAGCTAACAAAATGAGTGATTTAGTCCATATCTACCATTTCTTAACCAATTTTCACACCTGTTTAGTCATTTCAGAGTTTTACCAAACAACACAAAACAGCTCACGGAAACCGGTTCTGACCCACCTGGCCGTTGTGTGATGAACCGATAGCATGAGCCTCCAAATCGGAGGACTACCTCAGCGACACCATGAAGACCACCAATCCTGCATGAAGCAGACACCTTTGTTCCTCACTTATTGGAACAATGAGAATTTATTATTCAGGGCCTGGGAGGTCCCTGTTAGAAATAACAGACATGACAGTTTAGATTCGTATTGTTGCTCGAGACCAGACGTCGACCACCCAGGCATCTCCCAATATCAACAAGTGGAGATGAATCAAGATCTTTTTATCACATGTGCCGCCCCCTGGGGTGAAATTTGGTCTGGGGTGACTGGAGAGTAAGCTGAGCTTTCATTTGCAATTTCCGACTGTCCGTCACATATAAACATGAAGCAGACCAAAACCCAACAGCCATCACAGCTGGCACGGGAAATCCAACCGGTAGAAACGGAGAAAAATGGCTCCTCTCTTTCCCCTCTCCTGCCTTCTTCATGCCCATAAATATCACCAGAAAGGAAGACAGCCCTACGACGTTTCTTCTCCTTTTTATAGAATGTGGTTGACTCAGGCACGTCAACTGGGGTGGGGGCTACAAGGCCTCTCCACCTGCCACAGCGAAGTTATCAAACTTGTGACCTACCAGTGAAAAAACAAACCTGAAGACATCAGTGCAACCAAGAGGCAATCTGGTACAAATAAGCCAGTCTATTACTTCATGCGGGGGACGTCCACAGCATGATAATGACTGTACTCATTGCGTTTTTCCGCCCACTTCTCACACCAATTAGGTAATTCCTATTTCTGACGACGCCCCCGGCCTGACAGGGTTGCCTCACAGGGCGAGGTGCACTAGCCACGTTATGCCAGTTGAGTTCCATCGATGCTACTGATCGACGCTACACCGAACCGTTCTGGCCCTTCGGCATATTCGACGACCTCCAGGTCACGATGGCCTGGGGTCGACCACGAGATCATTTTAACGCGGGAGACAGTGAGCTCCCAATTTTATGGAAGGCGTCAGAAGTCAACAGCTCTGTTTGGCAGACGGCACTCGGGATGGGTGAAGGCAACCGCTTACTCAACGCGGCCATCTGGCGACCGCCTCAGCACCGAGTTCCATCCATCGTGACAGGTTCACCGGCGTCCTCTAATCACATTGCTGCGTACAAGGACACGGGTAAGCAGGGCACCCCAGGTGTCAGAGTGCTACCGAGCACTTCAAAACACTGTAGCAAATTAAAGATGATACCTATCTCAATTCCTAGAGTATGCGGGAAACCATGTGGTGTTGAGTAGAGGAAAGCTGCTCCTATTAGCTCAGCCCAGAAATGCTGCATTTTGGGAAAGCTTTAATTTTTTAGAACCTTTATACCAGCCTTTTAGCTTGCACTTTACCAAGGTTTTACTACTTTTTCTTTTCCCTGCTGTATTTTTGAAAAAAAAGATAGAACAAGGCCAGCATGTCACCACAGGTAATGCTGGCTTTCAGGATCTCCGACTGCAGTGCAGCCCTGCAGCAGAGGCAGACGACATCGGCTTCCCTGCCCGAACACGAGCCAGCATGACCCCCGGGCCACAATGACAGACACGCTCCTTGGCTAAATGCTCTCTTCACACGTTGGCCTTACGTGATTTAGTGGCTTGTGGTTCACGGGATTCAGTATTCTGCACTCCTTCATTCACAGAGAGAGACATGTTAAGCCAGTTCACGCCGATCCCGAGGGCACCTGGAGTCTGAAATCTCCAAACGTGTCAATGGCCGAACCTTCAGGTGGCCGGCTTGTATCTCAAGCATTACACGGTCTCTCTCTGGCAGTTTTAGAGAGAATGCTGCTCAAACTCCCAAGACAAGCCCCTTCATTGAAAAATAGAGGCTGTCCCTTTCAGGCCCTTTTCAACGGCATCCCAGCAGGACCTTGGACACAATTCCCTAAGCGATTAGTCAAGGTTGCAGTTTAAGCCCAGGAGCACTCGCTGCAACAACACTGCTGCTGGGTTCATAATGTGCAAGAACAACCCCGGCCATACTCTGCCAGCTGGACGATCTCACCGGCAAACGGAGGGTTTAAGCCGACAGGGAAAAAACGTCATGACGGACGGTGACCAGCAGGGCCACCGGGAGATGGAGATTCATCACAACCTGGCAGCTCGCCCGGTGTAGCATCCCCTGGGCTTAAAATAAGTTCCTCCACAGCCCTGTGATGATTGCCATCTTGCCAAGGATGCAGGATGAATCCTCAGCCCAGAGCACTTCTGTGCAAGGGGCCTACAAACAGAATTAAGAGGAAGAGCGCCTAAGGGTTTTGGAACGATAACATTAGGTCTATGCAATGATATCAGGGCAGAGGTCAAATTGTTTTTTTGGAACAACTGTATAAATTTCAATACCATTACAAAACCCAGCTAGTGAGCATTTTGATTCTGAGCCCTGCGTGTGTGTATATATGTCAACTTATTCTGACTGAGCGACTACACTCCAGCTAATTTTTGTTCATCTGTTGCTGTTACGAAAGACATACTTCTCGCATGAGCAAATTCAGATTACTCGACCGCACCATTGTTAAAAAAAAACAAATTTGCTTTCACATTTTCTTTTCGTTGTACCAGTAGCTCATAAAAATCAACCTGAATTAAACATACTTGGCATTCTGGAGAAATAATGGAAAAAAATATGATAATATATGATCATATTTACATTAAAATTGTGTTCAGTTTGTTTATTCGGTTACCTAAGTTTTCCGGTGTTGCACAAACTTTAAGCAGAAAACCTTACACTGGTGTATCATGCTTTAACACATTAGTCACCGTTCCCTTGGTTCAGCCCCCACATGAGTCATGTGACCTTTGGTAGGGGGTCTCAAAAGCATCCACAGGGGTAAAAACACCTACTGATTATGACTCTGCAAGACTCAAGGTTCCTGAACCCAATAAACCAGACAGTACATCTCATGGACGGTCAAACCGGTCCCGGTGAACTGCTTCAGCTCTCTCTCTTAAGCAAGTCGATGGATTAACCGCTGATGATCCAGATTAAAGCCACACTAAGGCACCACTGTGTAAAAATTCACTTCTGGCACAAATAGGTTAATGGGTTTGAGAGAGAGAGAGAGAGAGAGAGAGAGAGAGAAGCTGACCTATGATGCCATGATCTACAGCAGGATGTGGATGTCTGGTGGTACTGCTGACCTCAAAATGTTCACTTAGGTTCAGGGAGCTTTTGATGTTTGCTTTCCACCTGGCAGTAATCATTCAGGAAGTTGCTGTAGATGTGATCCAAACGGAAAGCTGATTCCAGTATGTATTCTATGGTCATCAGCCATTTCTGTATGTACGGGGGGGTGAGGGTAATGCCTTTTTTCAGTACCAGTTGGCTCGGCCCTTCGCTCTAGTCACAGGACCTGCAACCTGAGCCCATGCCCAATCCCAGCCTTTTCCTCGCTCGGACCTGAGTTTGGCTTTACTCTGTTTGTTTTTTCTGTCAGAATGTTTTGGTTCCTGGCCTCCTTTTTCCTTAAACCCACCCTCACTCCTTTACATGTCACATGACCCTAATTGCAGTTGCCACAAAGAACCAATCTTAGAGAAAGGGCTTTCAACAAGGGACCCCCAAATAAAAGAACAGAGCTAGGGACTCCCTACCATGAATGCATGCTGACATAAGTAGCTAAGAAGTAAGATCAAAGGGCCTGGGATGGGTCCCATTTCATGTTTGTCAATTTACAGAGCGTCTCTGCAGACCCCCTGCTACAGTACCCCCCTTCCACGGTGACTTTAATAACTAAAGAATTACCTACTCTTCTGCCCGTTAACTCTGGTAGCAATTTTTTTTACATTACCAGAGAAAATTTATATGGGCTGTAGTGAGAAATGGCTTCCATGTCATTGATGGTACCAGTTTCTGATACGGTGCCAAGAACCTGCCCTGCTGTTGAGTCACGGTACCTTGGGAGCTCTCTGTCTCCACTGTCAAGTACGTGGAACCTTGTGGCATCTCATTACGTCAAAGGCAAACGCGTATGAACCGCTGCCGGCCAAACTCAAGAATGTGGATGCTGTCAGTTCTGCTCTCCCATAAATGAATCACTGCATCGTCACATTAGTTGGGAGCAGCATCCCTCTTGAACCTGACACACGACGCCCCCCCCCATCAGGCAGTGCTATCTGGTGATGCTATTTTCCAACCCCTGCACCCCTCACACTCACAATAAAACCTCAAACTGATCTCCTCAATTATGGAGAGATGCAATTATTCATGAGGGTATGGATTAATATGCCATTTGGAAGTCTCAATTTAAACAGCGGCAGTGTCACAAAGGCAGAATAAACAGACAAGCCTGGAGGCGAATACTGTTAATGATTTACAAATGTTTTGACTGTGATTCTTGATTACCCAACCCGGCACAGTCTGGTACCGGCATATGAAATACACTCACCGGAGATTAGTGGCTCTGTTCACGAGGGCTAGGGGCAGGCATTGGACACGATGAAGACAAATTTGTTTACAATGGAAATCCGACAGCTGCACTCGAAGGATGCATTGGGAAAAACATGGAAGAGCGCCGAGAAAGCTGACAGGGAAGTTGAGATGACACTATGCAGCGGAAGTTAACGCCTTAGCATTGGTGAGAAACAGGTCATTCTGACCCATGACTCTCACGGGTCATTTTGGCCTTGAGGTCCGTCAGAGATTGCAGTGAGAACGCAGTAGGTGGCACGAAGCAGCCAGCGAGCTGACATCGAAATTCGGTTAGAACTCATTGGCTTAATGGAGGAAGCAGGAACTGTCCGAACTTCGGGAAGAACAAACAGGAAGTTCTTTCACGTCATAGCTGGAAATGCACACCTTCCACAAAGTTTCACAAAACACGAATTAAAATGTGGTCACGTGGTTTCACACGCGGCTGGACACGTCAGATAACAGAGAGACATATTATTACTAAATGCGGCCAAGATGACAGGGACGATCAAACCGAACGCGTGTTCATTACAGTATGCCAGTGGAGGATGGATCTCTCTGTCAGACTGATAAATCATTTCCCTATCATTAACGGTAAGCATGGGAACAATAACTCCTCAAATGGTGAAGGTCACTGCTTTGCTGCTTTGTTCATTCTCGGGGGGGGTACCCAGGCACCCAGAGACCCTTGGTCCAGTCAGCTTTCTGCATCAAGCAGGACTTAGAGGTGTAAGACGGGACAGATCTCCAGGATCCAGTTCTGCTCCAGTCTTAAAAACCCACCTATTCTCTATTCTCCTTTGCATGCATTCCCCATCCCCCCCACCCTGAAGTAGCCCACATGACTCCAGATGCGAGTCAGCGATTGGAAAACGAGTGCCCGTGTTCATCGCCTCGTGACCTAACAGGTGAAGCCGGTTCTATGTAAACAGGTGTTTACGACAGACCCCAGACTGGCCTCCCCCAGGATACGACTGCATCTCTTTTCCGAGAGTATCAGTCATGACTCAGCCACCCCGGTGTAGGAGAAGGTGTGATGCAGTGTGTGTGGGCCTTAGAGCCGGGGCTGAAGGGGTCCCCAGCTTCCAGCTGTGAACCCACCATCTGCTTCTGGCAGCTTCATTTTCATTAGAGCCAAGCGTCTCCCTGACACGACAGCGCTCTCCATGGGCTGTGTGTAATTATGACAAACACGTCCTGCAGATGCCGTGGCCTCCCAGGTAGGAAAACGTGGGCTGAAATCTCACTCCGTTTTAATCGAGGGTAGATGTTCATCTTCTACTGCCGTTCCCGAAATGAGAAACATCTGTTCCAGAGGGTTCTTAGAAAGAGATAGATGAGGTCCTTCTAGCGGGAGAGTAGATGGTCCAGTTTTCAGGTTATTAGCCTCCCTTTACCTCTAATTCCTCCTGCATGAGGGAAGGGCTGGGCACACTTCCTCTCAGAACAACGATGAATAAAAAGAGGATGTAAGGAAGCAACATTTTTCATCCTGTCGCGACTCTCAGATTGCTGTGAAATGAAGAAAAACATGCAAGATGAAATGCATTTTTTTTTTTAATGAGAATTCATTTTCCTCAAGGAGCGTGGAGGCGGCGGCTGTCATGCGTCTTATGTCAACATGTGTTTCAGCTGGACAGCTAGAAGAGCCAAATATATGAAGCATTCATGCAAACGTTCAAACAGCATTAAAACTGCATCAAACATCCTGGAAAGAACAGAGAGTACAACACAAGAGGGGAAAAGTATATATAGCTTTGATTACACATTTGGAAAAAAAAAAGATAATAAATTTGATTCCCCAGTAATTACTGTGCATAGTACACAAAATTGCAGCAATGCTCTGCAAAATGTTAATGATGACAGACAGCTCTATTAGCACGGCTTAAAATAGACGCTTCCTCATGATGCATGGATCCGCGCATCAAAATACGGGAGACTCGGAAGGGAACCGCGACGGCCGGGATTTTGCATACATCGATAAATCACGCAAAGTAAGCGTGACTTATTTAAAGAGACTTCATCTGTGCTTGGTTACACTTTCCAAAAGGTACACGCCACTAGTGGAGCTGTGTGTTGACGGGAAGCGGGGAGCCAGTCCGGTGCAGTTATGTTGTCCCGAGCTCCATGTCCATCTTGAGTAACCACCAGGGACAGGTTAACATGACACCCTAATGTTTCCTATGCAGCTCCAAGGATTTTTAGCTCTCTAAACACCCAGACACAAGCCAGCCACACCATGCTGACTTGTTTTGTTCTGTCTGAGCAGGAATTTAACATTAGACCTTTGGTGTCTTCATGGTCCACTCAGGGAAAAAGCTAGGCCATTATCGCCTTTATAGTCCAAAACGAATAACGCCTGACACGAACGGTTCAGAAATAGCATGGTGCTTATTGTTTGGTGACTGGGTCAGAATTGAGTTTGGGTAATCCATATTGGATCAGGAAAAGACCTGATTTTAGTGACACCCTAATGACATAAGGCAAATACTATGGCCATATTTCCAACCCCACCACCCCCCAAAAAAATGAGTTTGATCTTAAATGAGACAGATTACACCCTTTCTAACCCTCCTCCATCAAATGCCCTTTTAGCAGCTTGTGAAGGGAAAGCTGAAGTTATGAGGTTTAACATAAGCCTTTGGTTTTTTGGTTTTTTTTTTTTTCCCAGCGCTAATATGCTGGAACCAACATCACCCGAGTCTGAAATTGGATTGGAAGTCAAAATCTGACAGGATGGGCATCTTTTCCTAGGGTCCTGTGCCACGCGTGTTTTTCATTAAAAAAAAAAAAAAAAAAATGAGCATGACCCATGTTAGAAATCACACTAGTGTTTGAAAAAGCCACAACAGCACAAACATGCCAGGGCAAATCGGTCACACGAACATTAATAGCAATGTCCAGCCCGTTAAAGCTACAAAGGCTGAGAAGATGCTAAGTAAGGTAGGCTGTCCCAATCCTGGCCTGGCTCCTTCGCCAGCCTGTGGCACTCCAACAAGGCTACCGCCAGCATGCTTATCAGCACAGTGGGATTGGAGGCCGAGAATCCAACACGTACGGCAGGGTTTTCCATCTCTTAATGCCTCCACTGCTATGGCTGAGAGACGGGAGGTCTGAGCTCCGGCCATCGATTTAATGCGAGCCGTCCATTATCCTGCTGGAAGCAGTGTCTTCATAGAACACGAGGAATTCCGGAAGTCATCCGCGGACCAATAACATGCCACGCGGGCACTGTTGCCGGGGGAAACCATGGACACAATAACCAAGCACTGATTTAGGCAAAGAACAGACCGACAGTTCCTCATATTTGCCTGAAGCCAGTTGTTAAACCTATGCATTTTCTGACAATTGGGCTGTAGAGATGCATTGTGTAATAAATTCTTACAAACAGGTAAAGACAAAATTAAACAAAAAAATAATAACAACACGGCTTACTAATGGCAAATATCTAACAGTGGTCTAAAACATGCCCAGAACATGAAACTCAGTGTTTCAGGAAACTCCTATTGAATGATGCCCATTTTTTTTTTTCTGCTCTGAGCTACCGATTTAAACCTAGATTTTTCACTCTGGGCACGTGTACAGTATAATGCTTCATAAATGACAGCATGACACAATGATGCAATGTTACCCATAATGCCATTCGGAGCCTAGCTGCACGTCGTAGTTCGAGTTTGACACTGCTCAAACGATGACCCGACTCACGATCCGAAATATCGTCCCAATAAACTACAGAAACTACCAATTGTAAACAGCACTAGGTTCGACTGCCCGCCTTCCCAAAAACGGAATGGAATAAAGCAATAGGCTCATATTTGTTTTATGATATCCGGACACCATGTTTACAGATTGCAGATGGGACAGGTCCCCCACAATCAGCCATGTCTGTCTCTCGGGGTAACGAGATTACACGCGTCATCGTAAATTCAAGCTAAACTGTGGCTCTCGCTGAGGTAGAACGAGAAACTGAGGAACAGACCAGTTTACGGAAATGTTATACCCTACAACACAGCCCCATCTGTTAGCAGAAACATCTCTGGGGAGAATGGGTCATTTTCATCCGGACATATTTCTGAAGCTGTGAAGTAGCAGACCTTAGAAATTAATTACCCGTGCGAGTGGCAGATTTCTGAAACGATACAAAAAGTCAATTACAGGAATGCTAACATGAGTCACACTTTCGTCGGCTTTCACTTCCTAGTTAAAAACCCAGTCAGCATTAAGTCGGAACGTCTTGTGCCTCCGATGATGGAACCCTGGCAAAGTCGCCGGCTACTGGAGCTGGAAAAGCTGCGTGACTACTCCTCTTGGACAGGAGAGATGGACACAATTCATTCGACCCACCACCTCGGCCTCAAAACAGGATGTGGCGAGGAGCATTAAATGGAATCATTATTAGTTTTCAAGGAAAGATCCTGGCGTGAAAGGAAATGTAAGAGGTAGCAGTGCTCAGATCCAACAGGGGAACTTCCGTTATACCTTAGAGGAGGGCTGCTGAAAGAAAATCAATACTTGTCTTCTCTATTTGATGTCTTGCCTCAGTATCTCTTCACATGATCCATTCCAATGTGTCTCAATGCATCTTGAAGAGGAAGACTGAAAACACTGACATTTATAAAACACATTTTTTCCTCATGGCTGTTCATCCTTCGTCTTAAACAAATCATGTCTCATCAAATCTCTTGGAGAAAACGTTCACCACCAAACCAGCATAACTTGCTACAACCAGCTGCAAAATCTCACACTGTCTTCGTGCCGATTGGAGAAATGCAGCGAGTGAACAGTTAAACATGCATTAACGCGGACCAGGTGTTACATCTAAACAGTTCCCAAGCGGATGCATTTACCCAGACATTGCCCACGCAAAGTTGGTGAAATAGAACAGCCTTTTAAATGTTTACAGCACAATTTTAAAGTTGAACGCCTGGAGTCTCTCTCATCTTGGGGTGATGTTTGGATTAATCAAGAATTTCTCACACACACACCGCCCATCTTCCTCCCAGTCAGCATCATCTCGCCAGCTGATTTTTTGACCCGGGAAACTCTCTCTCTCTGGCTGCAATGAAACTGTCACTCGCAGTTTTGTTTACACACGGCGTGAGAAGAAAATAATCCCGTGAGGCAACAACAGTTTTTTCCCACGTTTTAGTCAGCTTCCAACAGGACCATCTGTAGATGGTAGACTCGAATAATCAAGCCTTTCTTTTAAAACGTACCCCCAGCACAGCTGGCCTGAGTAAAGCAACACTATCAAGATAACAACACGGCTCGAAATAGAACGAAAACCTTTACAGACAGAGAGACTGAGCCAGAGTTTGGTATGCATTCTTGGAGTGTGTTTAGTCATTACTGTATATAATGGATCATGAGAGGCCAGTTTCTACCACTGGCCAGGAAACAAAGTGCTTCATCATGCAGAAGTGAGCGTGTGCATCGCCACCCGGGACAAACTGTCAGAGTTCTACATGAAGCGTGGAAGCACAAATCAAGCCACAGATTCAAATCGCTCAGGCCTGGGCTTTGGCCAAAAAGATTCAGACCAAGAGAAGAGTGCCCAGAATCCATATTTGAAAAAGGAAACTAGTTTTCGCCTTCTAGAAACCAGATGATTTTTAATTAAAGAAACCAGTTTTACAGTAATCAAATCTGTGTACCTGCCAGAAATACATCGTTAGCACATTGTACTTGTATGCATAACTAGCTGTGGTAAATTGGCAGTTTCCTGTGACGAAACTTGTCATTAGCATTGACTCTGGATGGAAGCACCATTTTCTCCCTGACTGACCACTGCATTTGCCCTTCTGGAAATGAAAGCAGTGCGCACCAGGAAATAAAACTGATATGATCCACGGAGGCTTTAAGAGCAGATGCCTATGAAATACGGTTCTGGAGGACAGATATATGAATTACTCCGAGTTGAAGGTTTTTTTTTTTTTTTATATAGAGGAATGTGGAAATATCTCTTTATGACTAACAGGAACAGACACTGAATATGACCCTTCAGGCCGTCTGACCGTGAACACAAAACAACAAAATAAACTCGACGGTGGCATAAATGGGTCATTTCACATTTATTAAAAACATTCAGGGCTGTCCACACCTCTGCTCAGTGACCCCTGATGCCAGTGACCATCAAAACAAGACTATCTTACCGACCTTGCACACTCTGAGAAACACACACTTCACAATACGAAAGGGACTCCGATTCGCGTGAACTGTTTTTTTTTTTTGGGGGGGGGCGGTTGTCCAGGGAGGGAGATGGCACACGGGCTGGAAGGAGATCACTGCAATGACCCCTGCCTCTTAAGTGCTGTTAAAGAGTTGTGTGCTTCTAGCTCACTTCTGCACGCTGAGGTGGGTCATGCACTTTAAGCTAACAGCTCCTTGCTATAAGGCCAATTAGCAGGCCAGAGAACCTCCCCGCCCGATTGCTAAGAACTGAACATTTTATAACGAAGCTTCTCTCCACCACTCTGCTCCGTCTGAAACAGGACCCTATAAAGGAAATAATCTCCTGGGTGTGGAGGAATGTCTGGCTATGTCCTCCCAACTGAACATCGATCTTCTCCTCCGACCGAGCGATATTTCTGCACAGGTGAAGTTAATAGTGGCGACGGTGGACGAGAAAACATATTGCACTGAGACCCCCAAATTATTTCTCTGTGCTAAGAGGAGGCGTACTGCAAAACATCTCCAGCCTGGAGGATAACTAGGGCTCCAGCAAAGCTCTGCATTCAACTGCCAGCGACTAAGCATGAGAAACATTGTTCGTAGGCTGGGGGTGTTTTTAAGAATACACTACTCCATCCACCACTACTCCATCCACCCAGCTCGTGTTCCACGCTGCCACCCATCCAGCTGAGAGCCAACCCACAGCACATCTCAAACACTTATTTTCCTCCTAGGCTCTTTAAACTGCCGTGACGCATGGGTAAGGAGAGGGACTTTCCCCACACACACACACACACACACACACACACACACACACACACACACACACACACGTCATCTATCTGAGGCAGAAATGTGCCAACCCAGCACTGCCTTTGCTGGGTGAACTCTGGTGCACCCACCTGAGCTTACAAAAGTCTATCTGTGACAGCGGGAACCTGCCGAGTGACGGGTCCGCAGTTGTTAACAAGCCCCGAGTGTCACGGTCTTCCAGAACGTACCACCCATTTTCTCTGGGGGAGGAACGCTCTCCCAGGCAGCCGCGAGCACACGATTCAGAAGCCCGAAGATGCAGCGTCTTACACAGAAGTGCTTCGTGTGTGCTGTACGCCATTCATCATGGCTGCACTGAGGGCCCAACCTGAGGGCTGATTAACTAGGCACTCGTTAGCCACTTAATGAGCATTGACAGACAGACCCCTGGAGTATTCCCCAGCTCTGAAACAAATACCCCATTCAAGACATTCATCAAACCCACAAGCAGATATTCCCCAGCCGACAAAAGACTCAGAAATGTTTGTCGTTGATACCAACTCTCCAAATTTTTAAATTAACAAGTAATAAAATGTAATGAGTCATTGCATCTATTATACCATATAGGATTAGTTTATATTGAGGTGGATATTTATTGAACTAGGCAAGCCAATTAACCAAACGTGATTCACCCAAGAGGGTTTTGATATGAAGAGTTTGTTATCAATAGGTAAAAATCCTTGCTATCTTTCTGAAATTTTACCATCTGTGCTTCAAGTGGTGATAGACTGTCGCCTCATACAGGGTCTTCCCCTGGTTTTTTTTTTTATCTCTTCTTGGGATTAGCTAGGAACTCACAGGCACCCTATACTGGAAAAACATGGAGGATGGATGGATGCCTGCCTGCCTGCCTACATTTAGGAACCCCTTAAATGCAATGCCTGGTTTTCTGCACAGATTTTACAAGCAGCATTCAAGAACAAACAAAAAGGTAGATGTCCATCTAAACTGCTTCCTAAGCTCAGATCTACAAATACCTAAAATGCATGCTTCCTTACCATCAATGCTGTTTAGGATGTAAAACTGTTATGCAAGCCAAGAAATGTCAGGATTTTCATTTAATAACCACAAAGCACTCCTCCTCCATCTAGTTGGGTCACCAGCTTCGGAATGCTAACGTATCAAACTGAAGATTCTAGTGAAATTAATGTGTCAGGGTTTTTAATTAAATAAAAACCTCAAATCTCAGTTTAGCTACCATTTGACTTAAGCCACAGACAAAATCAAATATACAGCAGATAATTCGGAAAAAGCAGAATCTTTAATCTGTCTTTAATACAGAATGCCGATACGTATACTTAACATAACATTTACGTTACTGTACATCATAAGCCAAAACCTAACCATCCCCTTTAAATATAAAACCTGCTTGGAATCAGATAAATGCAGACGGCAAACAAACTGCCTTCATGCTGTACCAAGGGCTGCTCAGTGGCGACATTTTCGGCTCTGGAGTTCGGTTACACCTGGACATTGGAGGCACTTCCCTGATGTTCATGCACCGAAGGACCACGAAAGGGCAAGCCTTGATAAATGGCATTTTGATGACATTTCCACAGCCTGTTTAGCTTATCGTGAAGCGTGATTTTTCCTCATAAATGAAATTTCGTCTTAGGGTTTATTCTAGTCCGACTCCCCCCAGATCAAATGCTGACAAAGCTACCTCTGTAAATAAGCAAGCACTTATAAAAGTTAGAAAAGGCCAGCTTCATCTGGACAGAGATGGTAGGAGGTGTTTCTGAGCACTCCGGTGGTCCTCTGTGTGAAGCTGTAACCAAACCACGACGTGTGAGGAAACGAAGCACGTTTACATGGAGAATTCACTGTGCCATCACACGCCTTTACGAGGCTGGGGACGCAGTCAGGAAAGCCGCCTAGTCATAGATGCCAGCCCTTTAGCCCCAGAGGCCGCTGGGATACGAACGGCTGCACGGCAACATGTCGGGGCTTTCAGTGTGCTCATTAGTAATCGTAACCTAGGGGTCTGCCATATTGCTGGCCCTTGGCTTAGAGAAAGCGGATAAGATTCCCCCCCGCCCACTCCGGGACTGGCTTCCTGCCCAAACGGCCCCACGGTGGCCTCTCCTCGATCCAGGGTCTGGAGGATCAGCCTCGTTTTCAGCGTCAATTGGGCAGGAGGCCAGGGGAGCAGACAGGGAGACGAGCAGCTGAATGAAGGACACAGGGACATACAGGATGAGAAGACTGGAACACAGGCATCCGGAGGCAAGAGACACAATGGCATACAGGGACATGTGGACATACACACACACTAATGTATACACTTTGCTTCAAAAGTGCTGGTCAGCCATGCTTGGGTGCCCTTAATGAAAGAGCACAGAATCCATAAAGCCATTTAAATTAGTGGAAGGCGATCGATAAACTATACACACCTAAAATCAATTATTTGTTTTGCAAAAGATGAAGCAACAGGAAGGATTTGGGAACAGACTTTGCGATTTTCATGCTGAGAACGGGTGCTGGTCATGGGGTGCAGCACTCTGACTGCACCCAGATCTCCTTCGCCCTCCCACCTCCCACCCGAACCTCGCGTCGGGTGGACCGGCCACCTGGGGCCTCCAGCCGTGGTGCCTCTCGTGCTCGATAACGCCTTAGGATCCCAACGGCTTCGTATGTGAGAGACCAGGGTGCACCACTGGCTGGAAATGGAGAGGGGTAAACACTCAAAGGGTGGTGTAGCGGGCGGGATACCATCTCCAGGCTGCGGGAAGCTCGTCAGTGTAGATGCTGACCATGTAGACCTAAATCCATGGAGGGTGTCTGGTCAGAACACCCGTAAGCTAGGTACTTTTATACAGGGACCTTCATTTGCTTCATTCAGTTATCCAAATGTACCAACGGGTAAAACTGTTGCTTGAGGCGGGGGTTAACCAACCAACCAGAGAGCCCAAAGTAATGAAGCTAGGTCCAGATTTGAATCGGCAAGCCTGGTGAACCAGACATGCTAAAAACATCTGAGAACAAAGTAACTAATTAGGAAATGCTAAACTTAGACAGAGCTACGAGGCAGCGTGGTGAGAGTGATCTGGACAAGGGTCCTCAGCACGCAGGGGTCCCTTCATATGAACTTTGCACTTGAGACATAGGCGGCAAGAGGCCGTGTCGTGGCTGGGACATTACAGCTCAGAGCAGCCGTTAGCTACAAGCATAGGACGTGTGCACCGTGTTCACCTGAAGTATTCTGTGCTCATCAGAAATCTCAGAACGCTGGTCCACCATTTACTGGATGCCAGGAGTGACCTTGACGGAAGCTTCACTGCCGTCATCTCGGATCTTTCTCATTCAGGCATGAACCAAACCAGAAGGCACCAGCGTTTCCTTCATTTCCTCCCCTCCACTGAACTTTGCTCTACCTCGTTTTCCCAAGGTAACTGCTTTCCTCAAAGTTTTCTTGCCCATCTCTCCACACAGCTCTTTACTACATTTAAAAGTGATGTTTCTCTCGTTTACCCGCTATTCAACTATAGCGATGTGTTGCATTATTTCTTTTGCTAAACGAGTTTAACTTTGCTGCCCCTGACATGAAAACCAAGTGTGGTGATGCAGATCATTTTCGGTTACTTTTCCACTGGAATTAGAGGCTGATATCTTATTGTTTTTCATGCTGAATAAAACAGCTTGCCACCGCAATATAAAAATGAATTAATAATAACAACACTGAAAATGTTTCCTGCGAACCTATGACTCAAGTTTGATGACGATGACAGTATTATTGGCCAGTATACATGTACAGGCACATGCGAATTCCTTGGTTTTTGTGGCTTTTCTTCCCGTATAAGACACACCGATGTAGAAATGAGAACGAAGCTAAGGGTCAGACCGCAGGGCCTGCCGTTTATCTGGCACCCCCGAGCGATTTTTTCAGTTAAGGGCCCTGCTCGAGGGCCCGGCAAAGATATGATTACGATCAGCACTTTTCTGTGATGTGAGATAATCTTCGGAATTTGTGGGAACGCTCCCTTGAGAAAAGCATTCATTTGTGTCAGCGACATTTAGCAGAGTGAAGTGCTACATGACAAGTATATTACAGCAGTATGTCAGACACTGCAACAGAAGATGTACGGTTATGTGATATCCTGTGGGCCCATACTGGAGATTTATACAATCTGCAGAAAAGTTTAACTTGGGAGAATCTGAAATAATTCCCTGCAATTCCTGTAGCCACTCTGTGTCAAAAACAGAAATGTCAACTGACCATCTGTAAGTCATAAGCCCTACCATCACCCTCAAGTTAAATTTATACGTCTAACAGTCATCAGTTATCATTCATGAATAAATAAATAAAAATTACATAATTTACAACCAAACAACTTTTTGGTCCTACTAACCTTTGGCATGCTAAGCTTTGGTGTCCCTTTTTAAATATTAAAGGGTTTCCTCCCCTAATCTGGAAAACCCTGTAGATATTTAAAAGCTATGCATTGTTAAATTAACCACCACTTGAACTGCACATCATAATTGTATTCAAGTGATTATTTCAATAACAATGTTGCTGCACCGTCTTTCAACCTTAAATTTTCTGTGTGATTTGCCAGTTCTTAATCCAGTCAGTGCATGACAGGTAGCAAAATACAGTTAATGATTTAGTAAGATAACTGCAGAGGAAAATGGAAGTAAAGCAATCACGCGAGAAAGATGAGGTTTAATAATAATCTGGGTGTCACCTGTGATTTATCACGGGAATCGCAGCTCAGAGGGTAAGAACGCTGGATGGGACAGCAGTGTGAAGTCTCACACAATCCTAGCTAAGCTTAGCTGCAGGACTGCTTTGCAGGTGCATATGATGTATTGAATAGCTTTCATCTACTTGCAGTAAACATGGCCAGATAATTTCCTAACAAACACACCAGCCTCACAGAATTCGACAGCAAACAGCCATGAAACGGCATGGATCAATGGGAACGTATAAAAAGTTTTTAAATGTATCGACTAGCCTTTGGAGCACAGGCAAGCGGGTTATGCAAATATGGAAAGCATTTGGTGCTTAAGGTGGGCCATGCTACCCCAGTAAGCATGTTTACTCAGGAAAGACAGCAAGGCTAATGAGAGACCGCATTTCATGTCTGAGATGGACGAAGCTCTCCCATTTGTCATTCATAGCTCAGGTGCTCAACAAATCTGAAGAGCAAGCCGTTGTGGAAGAAAATGGGTGAGAAAGTCATCTTGAAAAATCGGTCTTGGAGAGAGAAAACCCTGGTTAAGTATACTGTATCTATCCGTTAAATACCCTCGTCCAACATGACAGAAGGCTAGCCAAGACGGATGGCCCATCCAGTCTGCCCATTTGAATGTTGTAGGCATGAAACTGATTCGGCTTAGGGTGAATATTGAGGCATATCAATTTCTCATTAGAGCAAAAAAAATATTCAATCAGCCATTGCGCCACAGCAGAAACTCTGTCACTTCAAAGTGTTGAACAAAAAAGCAAATACAACTCAATGCTCGTTTTTTAAAAAATTATTCGCATTTCAAGACCTACAGGCCAGTACAAGTACTGACACAGTAACACGGGGAAAAGGGACACCCTTTTCTGCCAGTCCGAATACGTCCACTGATACTTTGTTGTATTTTACAAAACCGTTAGTAAATCTCACATGTACGTCAGGTTTCTGACAGGAAATCTTGGTGGTCCATCAAATGCTTGCACTGTACAAAACAAATTAGGTTGCATACACTGAAATCTTTTGAGAACATAGGTTTGGCTGCTCATATGTGTAGGTACTGCCAAGTGCTTCGTTTATACAAAATTAACTGCCCTACAAGGGAATGAAAGAACTTCAATCTCAGATGTCAAGCCGACATTTGAGGCCCTAAACCTAATTCATTAAGTACTGCAGCTTTTACTGACCGAGGTACTGGATGCGTGAAACATTCCAAAACGTGAAGTAGGATGAATATTCATAAACCATTGCGTCTGATGCCCTTTGAGTGGCACAAACTGAGACAGTAGCCTGTTGAAGAGCCCTGGGTAGCCGTGGGAGGCAGCTCCTACCTAATGAGTCCAGGAACTATCCCAGGGAGGGGACACTCAAAACGAGAATTTTCGAGCAAGTGGATGCACCTGCACTGCCTCTCCGTAGATTGCAATCAAGGCTACCACTTCATCGACTCCTTATCACGCAAAGGAGGGACGACATGATGCCGCTTGCTTGCAGTAGATATCTGGATGGAAGACATATAAAGAACTACTTTGACCATGCAACAGTTTTAATATCCTGTTAATGGCACCTCAAGGTTTTTCCATATTTTATTAATAAATCCATATTACGGTTATGCGCACTGAGTCTGGGTAGATATGTAATGGCGTGGAAATTTCAATTTCAACAATGTTATATAAAATTTGTCACTGTTTGCTAGAATCACATCTAGAGTATGCTTGACGTGTAGACACATTGGATTAATTAGTGAGATTTATTTGCTGACTGTATGACACTATCTGATATCATTCACAATATAAAACAATTTAAGCAGGATAATCACAGTTACAGGCCAGGAAACTCGGAATAAGTTCCGCTGCCGAGGTTCTTCTTCAGCGTCTCACTGAGGGACTGAACTCCCACAAATCCTGTGAATGGTTTTGGTCCCAGGCCCCATCTTTAACCAAGAAACCGACAACTGCCAGCCGTAGAGCTTTTGGTTTTCAATTATTTATTTAGCAAAAGCTTGTTTCCCATGACGAACGAGTGAGGAAAGCTTGGGGGTCAGAGGGCAGAGTCAGCCGGCGTCCCTGGAGCAGCTGGTGTTAAGGGCCTTGCTCAAGGTCCCAGCTGTGACATGACTACTTTGCTAGCCATGGAATTTGATCCTATGCCCTTCGAGACACGAGAACAGTGGAAAAACCTGCTGAGTTACACAGCAACCCATGTTTTTCCACCCTAAGCCATTCACTCTGGATCACAGAATGCAAAACTGAACTTCCACAAAATCTTGCCAGTTACATGAAAAACAATCCAGATCACTTCCAGCTCTCTCCCTTTATCCATAGAGTATCAGACATGACCACATAACTTTGTTTGGCATTCGCATTTTATGTGTCATAGAGTTATAAATCTTAATAAAAATGTAATGAGAGTTTACTATTAGTCACCCTTTAACTAAACTGAATGGTGGGGCTGAAAATTAACATTGACGTCATGCAACATACAAACGCTGTAATTATGAGTCACTCAGATTGCACATTGGGCCCTTATATCACCGATCCACGAGGTTAGATAAACCTCTGGTGACATTGCCTCCAGTCATCTGGGTACATTGTTTGTGTGCAGGGAAGAGGTGTTCACACGCTCCAGGGAGGGGGGTGTGTGTGTGTTTGGGGGGAGCTGATCTCATGTGGGCCTGAAATGGGGGCTGCTCAGTCCCTGACTTCATTCATCATCCCAGTGACAGTACTTAGATAACGTTTTACAGTGTGGGCTTCCAGGACCGCTGGGAGACAGGGGTCTTTTATTCTGACGCCTGGCACGCATGCGCAGAAGCTAACATGGCTGCCTGGATAACGTGCTCCAGAGGACCCTGTTCTTCTAGCTGGCTTTCCTTAGTGAAATACCGCAGGGCTAACGCTGCCGCGTGCCGCTGAGAGGGGAACACACATGGGAGACCTCGGCTAACTAAACAGCCAGAACAAGCCCGGACCCCCTAGCATGAAGATGTGGGACCAAATGAACACATGGCACCGTTAAGACAACAGGACGTCTCCACTGCGGCTTTCATAAGGCTGGGAAAACGTCACACCTGAGAAAAAGACTTCCCCCCTCTACACCTTCCCGCTATTAATTCTGCCCCTAGGTTGGGTTCAAGGCCCCAGTCGATGCCCCATCTGCTGCCCCCGAACCCTGAACCCACCCTATCCTGAAAAGCAGAGCTTCACAATATGAGGGATGGGATCCACCTCCCCCCATACTGGAGGGTGGGCTGGTAGCTGCCTGAGCAGCAGGATATTTGTGCTACTTCTCTAGTGACCCCCCCCCCCCCCCAAACAGGATCTTTTCACCTGTCTATGGCAAATATGTAATTTTCTCAGTTCATGTGTTTTGTTCCCCACCTGCCTGCCCTCCTCCCTCCAGCAAAGAAGCAGCTAATGTCAATGACACGGCTCTCCCCTAACTCCTTGTGCCAGGTGTTCATCCCTTCTAGCAGTGTCAGCTTTCCCATAATCCAGTTCACTGTCCTTCCACATTTGCTCTCCAAACAGTTTCATTTGTTTAATTTAACAAAATCATGCAAACAATAATGTGTGTGTTTCAGGCTGAACAGTAAACTGGGGCAGGGCCGTTAAAAAAAAACAAAAAAACAAAACACTCAAGCTACAATAGAAACAGTAGTTAGCCTGTTATTCAGAAACCGTTCTGACGTCCTTCTTCAGTTGTCCATGTCCTTGTCCCTTGAGCTCACGGCCCAGCTGGTCAAACGCGTCAATATTCATTGTCAATATTCAAACCAAATCATCTCACAGCTCTTACTAGTCTTTTTTAAATACATCTATCACATGCTGTGCGTTACAAGTATTAATCATTTTTAGAGTTTTTCATGGCACTAACAGTAAGTGAAATTAAATAAGCAATGGGCGCTTGCTATCTTTGTTCTTGGCGTGTACTGGCTAACGCCCAGAGTCTTGTGAGACTCATGTGACAAAGAGTGGGGAAGGCGTACACATGTATACGAGAGGCAAAACGGTTATTACAAAGAGTGGGAAAGGCGTACACATGTATACGAGAGGCAAAACGGTTATTACAAAGAGTGGGAAAGGCGTACACATGTATACGAGAGGC
>JAACJT020002447.1:38234-58395 GCA_009936485.2 Gymnarchus niloticus
AAGGCGTACACATGTATACGAGAGGCAAAACGGTTATTACAAAGAGTGGGGAAGGCGTACACATGTATACGAGAGGCAAAACGGTTATTACAAAGAGTGGGGAAGGCGTACACATGTATACGAGAGGCAAAACGGTTATTACAAGCATAGCAATGTAAATACTTGATTAAAATAAAAGACAAATGATCTACCCAAGGTTTCACAGAAACAATTTTAACGCATTACTAAAATATAAAATGAATTTGCTAATTGTAAATATCGTAGCGCAGGAGGTGTTAGCCCTGCATTAATGGGATGTGTTCTGGGGGATTATGGGGAGAAGAAAGGGTGCGGTTGGAGTTGTGTTGGAAGGTTTCTGGTTGGTCATTTTGTACCAGCTTAATAAAGAATGTTTTAAAAACGTCACAGTGATGGCGAGTCCTGTCCATCAGCGCTACAATATCTAACTTGCAACATCTCTTTAGAAATGCAATTGTTTATGCATTTAATGTCCTATTTAAACTATAGCTAGTTTACCTTGTATGTGACATGACTGTAAAACCATTCGACACAGTAAAAAAAAAAAAAAAAAAAAAATTGAAATTGATAATCAAATGCTGCTGTGGTTTGGTATAAACTGCCTCCTATATAGACTCAGATGTACTGAGCTGAAGGTATACGATAGCTGATTTGTTTTCCATCCACTTACGCGTGAAGACAAAAAGATTTAAAACTATCAGCAGATCGAAGGCATTTGCCCTTCAGCCAGCAACAATCAGACCCCGCATGCCTTAACATTTCGGGAAGCTTCAGCCCAAGCCTGACGTGTACCTCGGAATATCGCTCACAACCGTGGTGAGCGATTAACGCCACAGAAAACCCCAAGGCATTCACATGAGCAGTGACGAGAAACGCGGTTTTTAAAATGCAATTAGTTAAGGAGAAGCCAAAGTAAAAAAAAAAAAAAAGGTCTGGTGAACCCCTAAACCTCTCATTAGTCAAGGCAGATGTTAAACAGCTGCCAGAGGACCTACCCGACCCAGCAGGTCAGGTAAACAGTACATCATTCATCCCCTAATCATCTGTTCCAAACATAAACAGCAACTCACCCTTGACTTGACTGCAAAGAAATACTACAAATAATTGGTAGATAACAATCTCAAGATGAAAGCTGCTGTAGTAAATAATGTACACGACACAGTACTCTGGGGGGTGATAAAAATAAACAAATAAGCCGGAAATAAGAGGTATCATGGAGATGTTAGCATGGTACAAAAGTCATGCTCACACTGACTTTATAAAGTAATGGCTTCATCGACGAATAGCCAAGGCAGGAATGAAAACGGCGGTGGTGTATTATGGTTCAGGACTGTCACAACAATACGAGTGCTCAGGTGAGACGCTACCATGCAGACCCGTCAGCTCTTGGAAGGGTTTTGCTCCAAACACCTACATACATGTTCACCTACACACTTATGGTGAAGCACACTTAGCTGATCCACAGAGCCGGACAGTTTACCGTCTTGGCGATTTAACCGCCCTGTGACGTGAGAATGGGCCGGTGCACCAGTTGGAGGACATTCAACAAAACCCATCGATCTCAAGCGGCTTCGTTTCACCTCGGCAACAGGCGGCGATTGATTCCGGAGAGAAAAGCATCTGTTCCAAGACCGTAAATCTGTTGTCCGTGCTGGGAACAGACGGAACGAATGCATGGCATTCTGCAGACAAACCAAATGACCTCTTAAGACTGCATCCTCTCTGCCCACTGGAGCCAAACCACAAAATATACACAAAATATACTAAGCCTTAAAGAATTTATCGACATTCAAAAATGGCAAACAGGGATTGAGAGTATTATTTTTTACACCATTTCCAATGTTTTGAAATGAATGCTTCCATTAAATTCCTGTACAGGCCCCAAAAGTGTCCTGGCTCTCAGTAAAATGAATTTTTGGAGTTGTACTTGTCCTGACAGTTAACATGTTTTTAAGAGACTGACAATTCTGGGAAGGAAAAATTGAATTCGATAATTAATTACTGTTATGGCTCTACTTAGTATGTTTTCCCCGCTCTCAGTCCTTCTGTAGTCCATCGATATCCATAACTGTAATGCATAATGTGAAGGTTTTATCCCATAGCCTATTACTGTGAAATCCCGGCCAACTCAGAACCCGACAGACGTGGCCTGCCGCGTTCAAGCTGCTATGCACGTTAGCTGCGGCTTTCCCCCAAGCCGTGATCCGAAAAGACGACATCCCGGCCGTGTCACGCCTACCCCGCAACCACACGGTACCTGTTGTTGCATCAGGTTTTCAGGGAACACATCAGGATGCGTCATGGCTGCCTCCCCAGACCTGGCACCATCAGACACGATCCCGGGATGCTTGCACACAATTTCGGAATCTCAGCAGCTCTTAGTGAACAGTACAGAGAAACAGTCAATTGGGATGGCAAGACAGTTCTGCTCACATCGTGGGTCAGCATCACCCACGTCATTACAAAAAAAAAAAAAAAAAAAAACTAATTCAAACTAAGTACCTTTCTAAAAGAAAAAAAAAATGCTATAATTCCATTGTGCACGTGAAAATGTTAAATGATGTGAGCTTGACATATTCTGTACAAGTAATTTAATTTCTCAAAAGCAAAGAAAACTCAAATTAAACATTACTGTATTCCTTCAGTTTAAATTTTCATTTCACGTAAGAACAGAACTTTTCCTGTATTCTCCATAAAACATTGTCTTAAGAATTGAAATTGCAGCATTCGAATGACAATTACAGCAGAAAAACTTGTATTTAACGTTATCAATTTATGTAAAGGTTACTGCATTAACAGTACAACTAATAATCTGAAGCTAAAAAACAAAATGGAGAAAAATGGTTAAAAAAGAGAGAAAGAACTTCTCAGAGGACTGCGTTCACGTTGTTTAGTTGCAGCTGGAGCTCCGTCAATTAGGCGGTGCCATTCACCGAAAACACGGCCTTGTCTGAAAAGCGGTCAGATCAATACGGTGGCCGCGGCAGATAAGGTCAACAACAAACATAGATGTCAGAGGCACCTTACACGGAGGGGCTCTCCAAACCCCCTCACCCCTCAGGCACGTTGTCTCCTGAAATGTTCTGCACAGCATTAAGTTATGGCAGCAAAGCCAATCTCATTGACATGCAGCGATGAAATTACATGGAGCTGCAATCTGGACCATCGAAGCAGAAAACAGATGTCATCATTAATATTAGCGGCTCACTTATTTTTTAAACAGTATTTTGCTTACTGGGAAATGATTTCCCTAAGTAAGCATTGCTTGTTTACTTATATCAAGCTCTGAAAGGTTACTCTTTCACTGTCGTGTTCTCAGGCAAACAAAAGGCTAAGCTTTGTTTTGTAATTGGTTGTGTTTAAGCACTTAAGCCTCAGCGTGCTTTGGGTTGGGATTTCTTACACGTAACAGGTGAGGACCAAATATGTTGGCAAAATGTGATAATTACGCAGATGGAGGGGTGCAGATTCAAGAAACGAAGATGCGAGCATATGGACGTTATAAAAGATTGCCCAGTACGTTAGCCTCAACCTGAAAATGAACCATTAAGCTTCTCAACGTTTGCCGAGAATTTGCACCACCACTCTGCCACGTTAGTCGGCAAGGCGAGGACATTTCATTGGGTCTCCAGCTGTGGTTCGACCACGAAAACCAGGCGAAGATGACAGATACCCAAAGTTGGGCTCAGTGCGGAATGATGAGGAGGCCCTGAGTGATAACATGTTTATGCCAGCATTTAAGCTGAGCAAGGTGTTAGGAGACACTGTTGCCAGCTGATGAATCAGAAATCGGCAACGTGCGTCCATTTTTGACGCGTGCTTTGTGGGGGGGAAAGACAGATGCCAAGGTAGGTGTGAAAGACTTCAGATGGATTTAAACAAAATACACCAATAGCAGAAATACAAAGCACTTCTATTCACTATAAAGACACACTGCATTTACGGCAATGCACTATGCTACTTCTCAGACCCTTGGTTTAATTAAATTCACCACATACAAGGGCCTTGCTTTAAAGCAGAAGTGGGTATTTCCTGTGGGATGTAAAGGTGTAAAGGGTTTTTTTTTGTGGCCTCTTAATTGTCCTGACCATTGAGGAAGTGTACTCAGTGTATGCTTTTATTTCCCACTAATGGTCCTACGTTTATTTTTACAAACGAAAAATGCAGCTCAGCCTCCCTTCGTGGTACGAAAGCCCTACGATGCCCGTGAAAGATCAGCCCTCCCACGTATCACATTTGCGTTGCAGTTTTGAAATGCAGAGTGAAGGGACTCTTACTCCCTTCCAGTTTGTTTTTTCTTAATGCTAGCACACTGCTACCTCCTGTCAGCTTGGCTCTTTTCGGTAAAACGGTTGTGCGCCGCTCCTCATCGGGACTTTGGATGAACCGGCAAGTGGTTCAGTTTGTGCCGAGAGAAGGGCGAGAGGCGTACGGTGAGCCAAGAGGAGGAAGCATCACGGAGTCTCTCGCCTGCGCAGTCTGCTGTGCGATCCAAATCACCTATTAGGCATTTTTCCTCAGCTTTTTCATTTGCCAAGCTGACGTCCTTCTCAGCTGCGTTATGACTCGCTCTTGGCCATCCCCTTCATCTCTACAGCGGATCGCTTCACCGAAAGGATTTAAGGTGTCTCACCAAAGAGTAGAAAAAGAAGCATCATTCTCAAGATTTCACCTGGTGTGACGCAGATCATAAG
Organism: Gymnarchus niloticus; assembly: GCA_009936485.2. Lineage (NCBI taxonomy): Eukaryota > Metazoa > Chordata > Actinopteri > Osteoglossiformes > Gymnarchidae > Gymnarchus > Gymnarchus niloticus. Next base: position 42,947 of record JAACJT020002447.1, read on the forward strand.
TCAAGTAACACCTGTGCCGGGCCTCACCATACTGCAAACCCAGCTGCATGTATCCTCTTCCAATGGGCTTTCACCCAGAAGACTGAACACTCAAGAAGGTTTGAATGCCAAATCTCTCTGCAAATGAGCCGCCAGGCCCAACAACCATCCAGCCAACGTATACCATGAAGAACAAGGCAAATATGGCTAGAGGGGAAGTGAACTGCCCACCAACTATATATATATAGAGAGAGAAAAATGTTCTTGAAAACACAGCAGCCATATATAAACGCACAACTGGGCCATCGTAAGCAGGCCTTGAGATAAGAACCTGTAAAACCGACCAGATTTCGATGTGAGGGAGGTGAAAACAGAACATGCCAAGAGGTGGGGGAAAGGCTGCTTAACGACCCATAAGTGGGGCGATCATGGGAGGCCGCTCAGAACAAAGAAATAAAATTTAACAGCTCACATATCAGATGAGCTGCGATGCTGCACTATTGCTAGCTAACAACGTGCAACGCTCCAACTGCATCAATATGAAAACATGTCAGACTTCATAGACCTTAATTCATGGAGCGATTTATTCAATACACGGGAAAAGAAAGTTGTTTTGGAATGATTATAGCGAAACACTGCCTTCAAATACCAAAGGCCGCATTTTTCTTGAATTCAGACACATCTTCTGCATGCTAACTGCAAAAGTCAAGGTAACGTCAATGAATTCAGCGCGGTGAAACTCAAACAGGTACAGCACATCATGACCCGAAATATGTACATAAAGGAATGAACACAGTCCCGTGTTTTTGATAAGAAATATTTCAGCATTCATTTTATGAAAAAACAGCTTTTGCTAAAGGGGAAAATGTTTCAAGGGTGTGTACTGATTGGCAAGCTGTACTACAGTGTAGTTGGAATTGGCTGTGGCCACACTGATAAAATAAAAAAACGACCAGGTTTTAAAACTTTGGCAAAAACCTAAACTGGCATAAACTCATCGTATAAAACAATTTGGGTAAACAATGCGGCCTGGAATAGGCCCCCCCTCCCCCATGACCTAATATCAAGATAAGTGATTGGAAGATGGATGGATAGATGAATGGAAATGTTAATGGATTACTGGACGTCTAATAGAGTGACGACTGATGGACCAATCAATGCGGTGGTTTGCTGGGACAGACAGACAGTTAAACACTGCAGGGAAGCTGACACCTCTCCTGGCTGGCTTGTGGTCTTGGCTATGTAATTAAAATGCAGACATCTGTCTTGGTTGACCAACAAAGACTCTATGAAACGACTGTAAGCCAATGGTCTAACAGCACAGAAAAAGATAAGAATTCCACCTATCATATTATCCTGTGGAATACTTATAAAAATAGATAACCTTCCTTTCAGCCCCAAGGTATACAGCCTTCAGTTAGATTCGTTTAGCAGAGGACCTTGAGTGAATAACGGAATCCGCGGGCATCGCAGCTGCTGAACTTTGCCAAAGGTCCTACAGTACGACCCGTTTTGATACAGTTAGAAACCGATGAGGGTAGATTTCACAGCAAAACCTATCATGCTTGCTTTCTGCTATGAGAGCAAACCACTTAGCTCCACTAAACCAACCTCTTCAAGGCAGCCCTAAACTAGGGTACCCAGTTTCTACTGTAGTACACGGAGCTCTCTTTAAAAGACGCAAGTCATCCCAACACAATTCTGCCGCATTAAAAATACTCTTAATCACAGCCAGATTAATATCCTTCTGAGAAAAGCTAATTTACCTTATTACCCCCTTTTTATTCCTCATCTTAGAGAGGTCAGCTTTGGTTAAAAACAAGACGCAGCAAGGAGATTCCACAGTGCGGCCCACACTGACTCGCGGAACCTCGCTAGGAGCGCCGCACCGCTACACGCAGACGCAGAGAAACCTCAGGAACGTCATGTTAGAAACCAAGCAGAATTCCCCCAGTGGGAATGTTTGCTTTCCCTCTAAGCTAATATATTCGCAGAAGGTATAATAAAAACTGATGAAGCCTAACCAACCATAAATTTTAAGAGCTGGATAATTATGGATCGAGCCTGCGTGTTATTGATTTTTTATTATGCATGACAATGAGGCTACCCAAGGTTAAAAGGGCCAGGGATTCCCAGCTTGTGTCCATAATTAAACAGATGTAGAAATGGTGCCGTTCTGTGATGATTCATCAGTCGGATTCGTTATTGACAGGACAAGCTGTCATCAGGGCAACTGACACCATTCCGGCTGAGGGGGGCAAAACTGTCATCCTGCTTGAGTGTTGATTCTCAAAAGAAAAATCTACTTGCACAGAAAAGCAAAGCATGCAAAGCCACCAGGATGCCAGGGTAAGTCATGCACTTATTACAGACTCATTTGCGAGTCTGAGAGATACAAAGCCACTCTCTCAAAATATATTGATGAAACCATTACGTGCACACTGCATTTCAGCATGCCCTGCACACAAATGCTGAAGTCTCCAAGGTGACTGCTGGGATTAAACTTAGTCAACAAGCATGGCCACAGCTCCTTTCTGTATCTGGACGCACAAACACGTTCACCAGTCATCACTCACTTTTAGTCTGGTCAAAGTCAAATCTCTCCATGAAATGGCTGATTAAACTACAGCATTAATATCCTAAAATTCAGGTTTTTTTCCCCAGGTTTCTGCTTTATTAAACCCAAGCAACAGGCATATTATACTAATATTTATTAGAAGACTGATTTTCAAAAAACTGGAAATACACCGGCTTGTCCGACACCAGTGAAAGGTGGACACATGGATTTTTGAATGAAGATAGCGATGTCCTCTGCTTTATGCTACTTAATGTCCTGATTGTTCATTAGAAGGACAAATAATGAAGATGAAACTCAAATATTCTGGGCACACAATGAGAAGACAGGAGTCACTGGAGAAGATGCTAATGTTGGGAAAGGTTGAAGGCAAAAGGAGGAGGGGACAGCAGAAGATGAGATGGGTGGAGAGTGTGGTGGAGACAATGAACATGAGTTTGGGCAGGCTCCGAGAGGCGGTGGAGGACAGGGCGGCCTGGCATGCTGTGGTCCATGGAGTCGCGAAGAGTCGGACACGACTACGTGACTAAACAACAACAACAACAACAACTTAATGTTTACACTTTACATACTGCATGCCTCTCTGAAGACCGCCAGGGTGGGGGTGCTATTAAAAGGATCATCAATTTAAATTTCAAAGTACATAAAATGTCCCTTTGTTTTAATATGAACTAAAGTTCACTGCAAATAAATTCCCAAACAAACACGTGGAAATATGATCTGAAAAGCTGTGCAGATATTCTGATCACTGCTAGGCTAATTAAAAGGCAGAGCTCAGATTTACTGAAATGCAGATGAGAGATTTGGAAATCATTAGGAGTGCATTGGTTTTTAAGCCACCTCAAAATCACTAAATAATCCTGACAGAAAATGCCTTCTTAAAATGGTTCTTGTGCCCTTAACGATATTAGGTGTGCAGATTCAATTATCAAAATGTCGCTGTTTTCCAACGCCTAGGAGAACAATGAAGTGAAATGGCTTCCCTCTCCTTTCTTTTTATTAACATGTTTACAAGGAGAGCCTGGTTCTTATGAGGCTCTACACAGTAAAAGCCTCACAAAGGCATAGACTTCATATCAATTTTAGCAATAATTCACACGGTTTGGGATTAGAATTTTCAGACTCCAATTGAAGCAACAAATCAGTGAGATGCAGGCTGCCTCAAGTCTTGCAATGTGAAAATCGGGACGAGCGTCTCAATTTCACGGTCTCAGAAGGAGCAGAGAAAAGCTCACAGTGTCGGGCTCGGTCCTCGAAGACAGGAGCTGTTAAACGGGCCGCTCGCACGTTTGAGATCTCTCTCTCCCCACTAGTCCATTTATCTTCCTTATGTGCTAACTTACGAGGCTAGCATCTACTCTGCACTTGTTTTTAACCAATCCCCGACAGAGAAATTCAGACTTGCATCTTCATTAATGTAAACCTGATCTGTTTACCCGAGCAATGCCCCTCATTTCCCCCATGGAAAGTCGTGCAACATTTCAGCAATTTTATGTTCTGTGAAAAGGTCAGTGAACAATCGTCACAATGACTCACATAAGCAGCACCTTAATCTACTATTGGTTTATCCCCGCTCTTTAACATATAGAAACTCACCTGAATGCCGGCGTTAAAGAATTGTCCAGCCGGTATGCAGTAAGTTTGACGTCAAGTCCATTGAAGTTAGGACGTACACTGAACACCGGAGACAGATAATAAAGTCGAGTCACCTCTGTTTATCGACCTTCGTATATTAAACAGTCCTGTACTGGAACTGCATTGCTAATTAAAGGGTGTAAGACACCTGTGCCTAATTACCCGGAACACAGACTTCTGTTGCATCACCTGTCCTGACCTCGCTGTCCCTCCTGACACCCACCGCTGGCTGGATTCCCCAAATCTGTTCACTCACCTCATGTCACAAGTCTCTGACTGGAGTGAGGCATACGAGGAGTTAAAAATATCAGACGATGTTCACTATTTTCATTTGTATTTATTTCTCACGTGGCATTCACCTTTGGCAGGACTGAGGAACCGTGTTCATTGCACTCAGGATGGTGCACTAATTTCTACATCCCCAGCATGATGTTCTTCTCTAAGGCCACGGAAGGAAACGGTCTGTAACCCTCAGAAACAGATATCCGCTCAGGGTGACCGTGATGAATCGGTTGAAGTCGTAATCGATTTTTCAGTTGTGCCCCAAACCTCAGCACACAACCATTTTTTTAGGTAGACATTAATTTACCACACGGCTGCATACAGGACCACATAATTCATCACTCGTTAAGCTATCCTTTCAGTCAGTCGCAATATGGCTCCCGTGTTTATACGATATTGTGGCTGATAGGGCGCTAACATTACCATCTGCTATCCTATCAAGGTCTTTGCATACTTTGCGCAGGTCCCTGAGGTGCTGAATTCTCAAAAACCGCTTCCATCTGTATTAACATGTCTAATTTTCAACTTGTCGACCAAGCTTAAGCTCATAGAAAACAAAGAAAGCTCTTATTTTCCTATTTTGTTTGCAGCCTTTTAAATATACAATGGTTTCAAATTTAAATCAAGAAATTTTAACGAAAACTGTCATGTATATCTTGAGGTAATGGTCTCTAGAAAGTTTCTGGACAATTTCAACTTAGCTCTGGGGGGTAAAGTTAGAACGTCCCTCAAGAAACCAGTTGAATGCAATCAAAAGGCCTAAAATGTTTGATCTCTCACCAGCTGGCTTTCACCTCCTTCCTTGTTTATGGTATATTAACGTCGTATTAATGGTGGAGTGGGCCGATGATTGTTCCCCATGGCCCATAAGCTTTTCCCACAGCGCACAGAAATTCGCACATGCTAAGAGTTTACCACATTTTCAGGAAAGCCTTCTTCACCTTAAACCCATGGGTTAGACAGCACCAGCAGTACAAAGGCATTCTTAAAGGGATCAGTAAAACCTTCACTGTGAGGCTGAACCTCTGGCTGCAGCAATGCACAGCACGGTGCTAAAATTCAAAGATGAGTTACCGTCAAACTTTTGGTGCCGGGAGATGAAGGTGGTCCGCAGGGGGAGACTTTTTTCGTCCACCAAGTTTTCAAACTCAAGCTTGCTTTGCTGGCTTAAGCTGTCCTCCATCTCCGAGGTGCAGCAGGTATGTCCCTGAGGACAAACCCGCAGGTGCTCACCTGAAGGAGAGAGAGAGAGAGAGAAGTGATCTTAATGCGGAGAATACAGGCACATCACAATGGAGGCGGGGAAAAGCATCTGATCAATCAACGTCATACAAGAGATTCAGTTTTGTCCTGATTTTGCACAAGGCCAAGAGTTGAGTAGTTAAATTTTAAATACAGAAAATCATATTCCAAAACTGTACACTGATGAAGCAGTAAAACTACTTGGAAAATAACTTGTCTAAGATATGCATTTATCGAGACTCATAACAGATTTTAGATGAGAAAGATTAGACATGCAGTTATAGGATACATACACTTACAATAAAATTTCTCTGTAAAAGGATCTTAAAGTATTGAACTTTGCAAAGCCAACTAGATTGAAACTCTGTTTGATCTCATGTACTAGTATACTTCACACAAATTTAAGAACGTACTCTAGCAGAAGGGCAGCTTCATTCTGAGAACCTACTAGCGGAAGAGAGACTCTGCCGAGAACGTCAAAAGTCCACCGTTACATCAGTCCAGCTGTGGATCCTCTTATCAGCGAGGAGATGAACCGTGCCGTGTCCATGAGTGACAGTTGTTCCCAATCCTAACTCCGTCACACGGAACTCGAGGCAGAGAGAGAGACGACCGTCGCTAAAAGACATGGGCAGCTGAAATTCGACTCCAACTGAAAGCTAACAAATGATGCGGACGGGTGTTGGGGATAAACAAAATTGCCCACATGCTGGAAAATTAATACTTTTAATTGATTTTCTTTCACGTCCTGACACACAAAGGGCTTTTGTAACAGCCGGACATACCGGGCAGCTCACCAAATCGGTTTTCAAAAGTGCTTCCGTAAAAGCACAATTAATTCACACTTCAGTCAATGCAGAGTACAAAGCTTTCAAGCTTTTTAATCATTACTCTTCAATGTCATGTTAAAATCCAACACCCACTCAAAATCAATCAACTATTTGTATGCGTAGAAAAGAATGCACGCACTACATGTTCTTCCGCATTGGTATGCACATATACACGTTACATTTTTACATGCTTGTGGGTGATTGTGCGTGCACTCGGGTTATGATCCCTTCAAACCACAGCTTCACGCCCCTGCCAACACCCCAAGACCCCCTTTGAGTCTCGCAGGACGCCATGAAAACTCAAAACCGTTGTCAAGGTGCTGTACATTCACGCCTAATGCTCAGTCATTTCCAGTGATGGTTCTCCAGCATATTGCTTGGGATTCATACTCTTCTGGGATAAACCAGATGCAGTGGTACCCATCCCCCATCACACGGCGGGTCTGGGCTAAGGGACACTGGAGCGAAGACCTAACAGCAGATTCTTGTTCAAAGCAGAAAATGAAGGTCCATCAGAAGGCCCGTATCCTGCTCTGTGTTTGAACACAAAATTCAATGCCTTTCAATATCTATGCAGCAGGGCAAGCCGTGACACAGAGACACTTCATGGGCCGCTCCGTTAATATCTCACTGACAAATGAAATGACCACCCACAACAAGGCTTTGGGGGCAGCTGGGCGTAGCCTAGGAGAGAGCAGATCAACAGAACAGTGGAAAGGCAGGGGCAGGTGGACTTGACAGTGGTGATGGCCAGGTCCCTTGCAGGGCTGTCAGTGCTTACCACAGCCTTCCCTTATCTGCGCAGTACATGGCATTGGAAGATTTTTGCCATCGCTGTTTCACTTGTCCATTCGATGGCTGAGCCGTTCCAGGACACCAAGGATATGGGACACATGTCTCTTCCAGCTAATGACTGGGGAAGTTAATGTATCCTCAGTCTCAAACCCGAGAACAGTAGACACTATCAAGTGACGCAAGCTGACGGCAGAATGAGACACTGTGGCTGGGGAAGGGGAAATCACTTGTGATTCCAGGCTCAGAATTTGCTGAATTTGCTGGGTCGGTACAGACTGTTGCTCATTCAGTAACACAAGCGCCGCTGCTTGGCAAATACAGGCTACCATAGCAACGGATGTGACACTTCTGAAGGTGACCGTGGCAACCGAAGCCCCACATATAATGCACACGCCGTGGCGATCTGCATCAGCCCGGAACAATCAAGCGAGTTTAGGCGAGGTGTGGAACACTGACAATACGCTTCTTGTTTTCTGGAAGCTTCCTGACTCGCTTCAGATCACGAATGCAGCGATGATAATGCCACTAACTCACTAAGCAACACTTTGCAAAACCCCAACATGGTCTGGACCGGCCCAATCAACTGGATGGCTTAAGGAAAACCACTCCCAATTTCCTTTCACCGTTCCCTTCAATCTGGGATGTCTGCCCCTCTACCAACACTCTTTAGATTGACATCTCTCCTTTGTGGTTTAAAAAGACACACACAAATCCAGCAGGTCTTTAAACTTTAACCAGAGAGCCCACATCCTAAGTGCCTACTTTCTGAATTGTACTAAACATGTTTTGTCTACGGAAGGGACGGGACGGTTTCCCTATTGGAAAACCGATTCTGACTACCTCAGAAAAGTCAACGTGTACAAAATTAATATAGGAGCAAAAACTGTCGCTCGAGTCACTGCAAATTGGGGACAATGCAAGTTAACTAATTGAAAACTGACATCTCTCCAAGTGACCACCTGCTCCACGTGGGAATTCGAGGACCAGTGATGCAATGCTAGAAAACCTTCCCCTCAGAGATTCCGAAAATGAAATGAACGTCCGTGCCAGGTTTTCCTATGCATAATTTATGCACATATTTTCTTTAAACCTTTCATTGTGAGATGAAGAAATAATCCTTCCATCAACCACCATCCATTTGGCTTCAAAAGTATGGGGCCATAATTAATACTAGGTGATAGAAATTCTAAATACATAAATACAGCAACAATGGCAATGTGCTCAAATTATTATGCTAGAAGCTTTGGCCAAGATTTGTCTGTATTTCCATTTCTTGCCAACAACAAAAGGCCAGAGTGTGCTGTACGTTTCCAGAACTACTTGTGGATTTTGCATGCTGATAGCTTTATCTAAAGGAATTAAACATGGCAACAGGTAGCAAAGGGTCCTGTCTGACTTCAGAGGCATATGCCTATTGCTCAATGTTGCAGACACTGCTGTTGAGCCACTTGGATTACCTAGCTGGTCTATATAACCCAAACCCAGCTCGCTCTCTCCCCCTCACTGTTTATTTCACACCCTGCCTCTTAAGTCGCTGTTGTTGTTGAGATCTTAGTAATGTTAGTTATGCTCCTTTTGTTGCTTGGAAGATGGCAAGGTGTCTCCTCAGCAGAACCTTTCATGGTCGGGAGAAGTTCCAAAGCCTAACAAAGACGGGAGAGGTTTGGGAGCCTCGAGCTTCACCGACACATCATAGGTTTTCAACCATTTAAGACGAGGGCTTTTTCTACTACTCTTTATGGCCAAGAACCTGAGAAGAGAAGGTCATGAAGCACCGAGATGCTGGGAATGTGCATCCAAGTGTGGACAGGGTAACTAAACCAGATTCAGGAAGACAGAAATATCTCAGTTCGAAGGAGATTTCACACCCTAAAATGTCTTTTTGGCTTATTCTGGGGGGGGATACGTGTACAGTATATATGTAGGTCATCTCGGCAGATCTCAAATCAGATATGTGCTGTTGTGTCACCAGGTTTTAGAGTAGTAGTTCCTTTCAACGCTACCTTGTGTTTCCACTGCAGGCATCTCAATTAATTTAACAGGACATCAATATTGCAAAGGCATTCTGATATCACTGCTGGAGTCATACCCTGGGCTACACTTTACAAAACATACATTTAAAAAAAAAAAAAAACTGGTAAATTCAATCAGTCTTAAAATTTAAAAATTCACATGGATAAAAATGCACGTGAACCAGAGTCATGTGACCAACATTAATTAACATGACTAAACAGACTACGAAAATAACAGCATCCAAGTACACGCTCACACACACACGATGTATAAATGTTAGATAAATATAGAATACTATGTGTGATAGACTGGCTTGGGGCAACCCTGTACTGGATATTCAGTTAGAAGATGGATAGATAAGTATAACAGTGTTGGAGAGAGTATATAAAACCACCTCCCATATACAGATAGGACTGGATGAACCCACACAGAGAAACGCGTTTGCAGAATTCATCTGTTCGGTGTCATTTTCCATTTGGAAATCGGCACACCTTCCCGCGTGTATACATACACGGCTGAGCAAGATACACATATGCATTCTCTTCACACATCTGTACTTCAAAAGAGCCCTTTGATCCACCTATGAAATATTAACGGCGGATCTACACAGTCTACCCATGACATGCTCATGACGCATTATGCAACTCAATCCATGGGGTAGGACCGGAGGAGGGGAAGACCTGGGGAGACCCAAGGGTCTAATCAGCATGCAGACCCTCAAGTTTCAACGTTCAAAGGAGCACAGGTGGGCGTCGGTGTGCCAGGTATCAACACGACATTCGAGACAATGAACAGTCATGGGCACAAATGACTTAAAAAAGGTGAACTAGCCATCAAATATTTCACTTACATATTAATACAAACCGCTGGAAACAAACCAGCAGCTGTTATCTGTGTCGGACTCTATTAGATGTCTAACCTCTTGAACATATAAGCAACAAACGAAGACAGGGGGCTCTCTGGGAACACAAACGCGGTCTCTTACAGTCACGATAAGGAAAACAGGCGTGAGCGACCCTGGGGTTATGGGGGGGGGGGTCCTGCAATGGATCAAGGTGGTCGAGTAAGAAGGGAGATACAGTCAACTTTGTTTAAATACATGTCCTCGTTCCCTCTTCTGGGCGATTCAAAGTTGTGAAGTTTTGCCACAGACAACCTGCATTATTCACAGAATAATTACAAAATATACATTTAAAAGGTTCTCATCTATGGTGCTGGAATGAGTATAAGAGTTGTTTCTACTTTAACCAAACTCATATAATTACTGTCATTCTAAACTAGCATCCATCTTGACATTTCTCGCTGTGCTTTCAGTGTTTTGAGTGAGAGAAATACTTCAATTGGAGCTGAAATAATTTCAGTTAAATTAAAAAGTCAACAATTCAAGCCTACCATGTACGTTTTCATTCATATATATGATATTCTTAGGGGATCTGAATTTCCACAAAGGTTATTAGATGTTACACAGGTCTACTACACATAATTTAAGACTTCTAGGTCAAAATCCCAAATATAAATGAGGTCTTCAGTACCATGACTGAGAATCAGGGACTGAGGAGACCACTTTCTCCATAGTACTGCACCAGCGTGGTAGTCCTAAAGCTGCTACTCTGTAAGTTTACACAAAGCCAAGTGCTACAGCTGATTATAAAGCTTGTTCTCCAGGATAACACGTGTACACTTGACAAACAAACATTGTATACATTTATTCCCTTTACATTTAATGGTAACTGCTAAAAAGCTCAAAGACTTGCCCTACAGATATGTTAATACTTTTAACGCATTGGTGACTTTGGCTGCCATGCAGTTTTTCCTCTCTCGTAAAGCCGATTCTCCAATTTGACAAACGTTGGTCTACAAAGAGGACCTCACTATCACTGGGCTCCGTTTAATACTCTATTAATTTTTACTGAATGGGGGATAAACAGAACATGCATTTAATTCCTGTTGGGATCATCGCGACACAAAACCCATCAGATATTAAACTGCTTTCTGTATCGATATATAAATCAGTATATAACAAAGAGTTTATAACCCATATCATATATAAACAGAAACATTATATAATCTGGAAACCATCCAGGGGTAACTTATACGATCTGGTCCAAGGTCATTCTGAAATAACAACAGAGCTCATTCATGATTATTTCCCAGGTCTCCGTCAAACTGTCACTCTAAAACTTGTCACTGTGAGCAAAGGCAGGCCCTTTTTGCTGATGCCACCCCAGCCTCCTTACTCCCTGGTGCTGCTCAGAGGGTATCCTCTCATTAAGCCTGGGGGACCTTGATTAAAGGCCACATGGCAAAACAGTGTCAGGGCCACTTCATGGAGATGCAACCCGAGGATCTTTATGGCAAAACGATACCTCAAGAACTGTATGTAGCTCATCAATCTTATTTCTCATTTAAGTCTGCCACTTATTTTATAGGTCCTTCTATTAAATATGCTGTGCATGTGAGTTTTAACAGAAGACTTCCTCTTGTCAGCCAAAGGTATCAAAGGAAAACCAAAATTTAAATAAAAAAATTGCTAAATCCAAGTAGTCTGTCCCCTGCATTTATGTAGCACGAACCCTGCCATAGCAAATATATTTTATAATAATAAAAAACAGCAGATTTTTACACATTACCATAAGGACAAATTCCAGTTTAGACGAACATCAAGCAGACACGTTACAAGTCAATCGCAAAATGCGTTAAAATTACCTCAAGTTTCTAAATAATAATAATAAAAAATCTAATCAACAAGTTTACTGCACACTATCATGTCCAATTACCGAACTGCCGCTCCCCAGACTTGCTGCAGCTCTACACCGACGCACTATTCTCTGCGGACCCGTCTTCACCGATGTCTGCACCACAATCTATAATTACAATATTACTGTCGTGAGTAGCTGGGGAGGGAAAACTAATAGACCTGGATTAGCAGCAGAACACACAGCAAAGAGCTTCGATTTTTTTGCTCAGGTGTTTCTACCCGTCGCACCCAACGACAAACGGCTCCGGCGCGTGACGCCGTTATTGCATCAGGACTGAATTTTGGCGGCAAGAACATCACATCTTCGCCCTCCGCCGATATTCACCCTTTCTAGCCTGTTGAAATGCGAGTGCTCACGAAAGGCACAGTAAGTCTCTAATATGGTGTACGGGGGAATAAATTACACTCATAGCAGGAGACATAATATCCAAAAAAAAAAAAATGCCCAAATGCGCTAATAGACACTTTCATGTGGAGATTTCGAGATCAATGCGGGAATACTAGAAGCGAACTTCATTTGAAGTAATTTCCTTTTTCATCTGAGGTAAGCGTAAAAATATGAAATTAATGATTCCCAGAAAATAGGTTTAAAGCCATTTATAATAACTAGTAAATCATAGCCAGGTTAGGTTAGACTTGTAAGAGAGGATCATTTCTTCACTCCCCTAATAAATTTGATCGTTTTAGTCATGTTTTGGTTTTAACATGGGTGCTTTTATTAGTCACTCTAACCTAAACTGCTTCTACAAAACACCTTACTCAAAGTTAGAGGGCCTCCAGAACTCCAAATTTATAATCTCCATGTCATTACCTTGACTGGAACCCTGCATACTACAGTATATAACGAAGATCACAGATAACAGAGTTCTAGCTGCCCACTATTCCTGCTGCAGCACTACATACACGGAAATGGAGGCTACTGCACCTCTGTAAAGATTGAGCTAAGGCTACATTTAACTGGGGTTCTATATCGGCTGTAATAACCAGACTGACACAAGTCCGGACAGGAAAGGAAAATGGTGAGGCTGAAAAGCCCCGATAAGCCGATAAATAGTTTTACTCCATCGGCGGCAGCCTTGCCAGCCTCTACTCACGCCACAAACACCTGTTACTCAGAAGCTGTGGGCTCTCTCTGCCCTGTGGCAATCTGGCGCCTCCGAAAGTGCGCTCGGCTCCATCTGGACTGGTTCTGGCGGCGCTGACCTCAGGTCAGCGTCTGACGGATCTCTCTCTGTCACAATACCAAGCTCACCCCCACCATAAACCCCCTCATTCTCTGTGCACGAGGTCTGCAATCTGTGCAGTTTTAAATGTGGGGGGGGGTTGGCACAGTCATACGGGAGATGGATGTTTGGTTTGTCTACCATCCGGTATTCCAAGACTGGCTATTCGATTGGTGTCATGGTATGAGGAACGACGTGTTAATGGAAGAACCTTCTTTCGGGCCAAGGATGTCTGAAGTAAGTTCCCGCTCTCCAGGTTAACATGGTATATTCACAGCTGAGCGAAACATGGTCCAGGTCTATGTTGCTCAGTGTTCGGATCATATTACAGAAGCACGTAGGGTATTGCACAGATCTGACACTGATCTGTGCTCCATGTTGGAGATGCGTTGCAGAGAGACATGGCACTCGATCATCCAATTTCAAACCACACAAGTATCTTGACTATGCGGTGACCTTTTTCATTTGTTTAAGAAAATTAAACCTACAACCACAGGATATTCCAGACCCCTTGATGCATGTCTGAACTCATTCACTGGAGGGCTGCAGTCTGACCAGTCATGACACATGCAGCCAATCACGCTCCCCAATTAGACAAACCGCTTCATTTGCGACAGATCCTGGGGCCACCAGCACTGCACAGTTGGATCGGAACACAACACCTGTCCAGAAGCAAACCCACGGTGAGACAAAAACGGTCTCTCGTTTCCCGACCTAGCCAACACCAACTCGGACTGAAACGTTTCACTTTTCTTAATTCAACTTCATTCACAGGAAGCAGTTTCACTGTCACGTAGATGGTACATTTGTCACAAAGCAGGCGCACACAAAAGAATTTCATGCTCTTGTTATTTTAGAGACAAACCACTCAGAAAAACGGAGCGTGCTGTGAAGACGGACTTCCATGCTAAGGTTTGAACCTCCTCCTTGCTGTGTGCAGGTTCACACAGTATATAGGAAGGCTCCTCGTTAATAAGGCCACTCCGTTAATCCTGCCAATTTGATAGCTGTGTCACTGGTAAGGCTCGCCAATTTGAATGCACCGCGTCAGTTGAGTGCTTTTGCCCAGGCAGAATCTATAACAAGGCTGAATATTAGAGAGCAGCGCACGGCTAAAAAGCAGCCTAACACAACACAGGCGTCTCTAACGAGGCATCGGGCATTTCTGCCACTGAAGGTACAAGGAACCCTTCCATCTCCACCTTTTAGGGCCATTAGAGAGACGTTCCTTTTGTCGGAAACAGAAACAACATGCAGAGGTGACCAAGGTTGCTTTCACTTGAGTTAGTTTTAAAGCGCCGTTAAATATGTGGCTGGCACTACCGAAGATGAAACGGGAGACGAAAACATTTGGGCACATGGACGCCTTTCTCTGTATGACTGCATATCCAGAACAGCATGACAGGGATATGAAATATCTGGGAGCAGAGGACATAAGGCGGGGGGGAGGGGGTGTCTACAGGAAGGAATGATGCCTTAATTAAAAAAAACAATTCATCTGTCCCTAAAAAGTGTTGCAGAAATCCACAAAAACAGAGGATACCCCACAGGGTAACCTCCAACTCATTCAATCCAAAACTCAGAACTGAAGGGGGACCTTCTAATGCCATGTATATTACATTTACCTCTGTTTACGAGGTGCTTCTGCCAAAAGCAATACATAATCCAGAACCAGTTATTATTCTGCTGGGACTTGAAACCACAACCATCTGTACAGGGGCAGAGATCCCTTACCTGCTGAGCAACACACCACTCATATGTAGTGACTCAGTCAGCTGGCACAGGTGTGGGGTCCAAAAGCTTCCATGTGTTCAGTTTCCCCACACAGCAGATGTGGGCACACCTGTAAAACTACCTCTGTTTAACTGCTCCTTTGCATAAGAACCATAAATTAACCTGAGTATTCCCACCGTTCAGACATCCTTGTACAGGCTGTCCTTTCTGTGAACCTCTGGCAGCTGCAACAGCAAACAAGATTAACACTCCATCCACGTGCATTGCTCTGTTTTTTTTTTTTTTTTTTTGGGGGGGGGGGGGTAGGGAGATGTCATTGAAGCTGCCTATTAACACTGTACTGTTACCCCACCCCCATGTAGGGCTTTGAAAAGAATAAATCA
>JAACJT020002448.1:0-12058 GCA_009936485.2 Gymnarchus niloticus
CAGCTGAAGTCTGCCCACACCAGTGGATGCACAAACCATCAAGAATAGAGAATTCTGCCTGATGTTCACCACACGCACCAGTAGTGTAGCAGTATGTCGTTTTGGAAAAAGTAGAACACAACGTAAAATTTGCAACAGCACGCGTGACACTGTCTTACATAAAAACATTGTTGCCGATGCTGAAACATCTTAAGACTGTCACCTGAAGCAGAGTAGCCTACAATTTAAGCCCCCATTAGTCAGCCAAGCGACTTTGCTTAAATCAAACATCATTCAAGGTCAAAATCATTTAAGACAACGGATGAAATGATCCTCACTATCAGGTAACACCATCTGGACGTTAACATTCACATCCTAATCAAGAATTACTTCGTGTACACAAACGACGACACAAGTCAAAACACCACACGGGACCCCCGTAGCAATATAAAAGTGCTACCGAACAAACGGTGCTACAGCACATACCGTGGCAAAAGCACGAAACAACAGAAACACCGCAAACTGCGGAGGGTGCTTCCAGCCATTCTTAAGACGCACATCCGGAAGGAAGACGTGCACGCGGAACATGCGCATTAACTCGCGCAATGAATTTTGGGGTGCCTTCAGTATCCATAGCAACCCGGTATACAAGTGCGAACCTTCTGAAAGCCGCATGCCCCTCTTCCTTCCGAATGTGCGTCTTAATAATGGCAGGAATCACCCCCCATATCCGTGTGCATGTTATCGCAAGGCTGCTGTGACTGTTGATGATGCCAGGGTGAATTGATTTTTCTACAATTTATGCTGTAACGCTGCAAATCTATGACAATATATATAATACCAGGTTTTAAGTATGTGTGTCTATTAATATTACATTAATGTTTGTAGCTAAAAATCTGAGTTTCTGAAGCCTGAATAAAACACACCTGTTTATTAACACAGTAGTGGGACTTCTACTGGGCAATATTAATGTGTGTAAAATTCCATTTTCCCCAAGATAGTATGTTTTTATAACCTACCAGTAGAGGGAGACAACGGCACAGGGGATGCCGTGTTTCTGCCGTACATTAAAATGTGAATTTGATGATTTCCAAAACTTGTGCTACATACAAGTCGATCTTAAATGATTGTATATCGTGTCGCTCCCAAGGGGTTAATTGAGAAATTCAATCAATTTGATCAAAGAACATATTTATCAGCCATACAAACGACTGAGCTACACCTGAATGCAGATACCAGTTACCTTATATCTTCTAGTTACTGCTTTCTGACAATGACTGCACAATCCATGAAAGAAAAATCCAATCAAAGCCTAGAAATTAAAAGCTATAAGGTAAAATCACCTGTTAGATAATGATGTCCCCCCGAATCAATGTGGAATAAGAACAGATTCATGTTCTACAGTCCCTGGAGGTCACTGAGGTAGAGGAGGAATTATGGGAGCCATTTTCTGCAAAATTTCACACAATACGGCCCTTAGCGTCACCGATACGATATAGATGCCAAATTGGAAACTAAACTTTCAACATCGCCATTTTTACAGGAAACATGATGTTGCACAATAGCACATCGAAATCACTGTCTAAAATGGCACAAAGAGTAGTTTTCCTGAAAGCTGGGCTCTCGGTCAGCTGTGTCTTTTCAGGCCGATCGCTCAGTTTGTACAGCATTTAAACTCTTCATTTTTACCTATGTCTGCGGGGTCGCCGTTCCTCGTGCTGTCTGCCTGACATGCGACGTCAGGAACGTCGTTTGGCAAAAAAGTTACCGCTTTATGGAGTGGAGCCCGACAGTCACCCACACTGTCTCCTTTTGTCAGAGATAAAGAGAACCTCAGACGGCACGTTCAGCCATTTCTCAACACCAGAGAGAAACAGAAGTCACTCCAGCCACTGTGTCGGGCACAGTAGTTTCTCACCGGGGCCTCTTTCTTCTGATCATCCTCCCAGCTGGACATCTGACTTTACCCCATCTCCTCTGATCTGCCCGTAGACGTCCGAGTGCCTTTCTCCAGCCTGCTGGCAAAGTTTTCCAAGAATCAAATAACATCTTGCACTATGTTATGATCAAAGATGTGCAGGTAACTCAGACATAAATCCCGTTCCTATTGTCATCTGAGGCGGAAGAGAATGTTACTCGCCTGGATTTCTCTTGCTGCTTGATGTTTTAATGCCAGTGAAGAAAAGTGAAGCCAATTAGCGGAGGACATTTTGCTTGTTGCTTGTATTTCAGGAGTTGCTGAAGGAGGAAAGGGCTGACATGAAGCCCAGTAGCTTAAGGGAAAGCAGATCTAAGAGCTTTGCCCACTAGGGTTAAATCACACACGGGTACGTTGGGTGCATGGTGCCATCCTTGGTAGGTGTTTGCTGACGTACAAACACATGCACATGTCACGATGCTGTGATAGAAATAACCAAACTGAATGTGTTTTTTTATATGCTTGTTTCCATGTGACACATCTACAGCTGGATGGACATCCTGGTAACTGACCATCCATGCCTAGTCACCAAGGTGCACATTGTATACTTGGATGAGAAACGTTCCATGTTTGCTCTGAGAGTAGGAAAACTCTAGTGGGGTTCCTCTCCAGGGAGGAAAGGGTTATTGCTTGTAGAGTGAGACTCAGAGGTGCCCTTTGAGAGGGAAATCTCCCCACACTGGGTTAAAGTTAAGGAACTGCTCTGCATAAAGAGCACGTTTTAGGTTTAGGGGCTATCCTGGTGCTGGTCTTGATCCAACGTATCAGCCGAACCCGAAATGAAGCGATAGCAAAGGTTCTGCACCTGAACCTTTAAGGCAGTTGTGACGTTAGCATGTTCAGCTAATCAGAATCAGTCTGAAGATGGTATTCTAATATGAAGAGGCCATCTATGTCAGCTCTGTGTCAAAACTGATTTCACAGGAACAGTGGATGGTCTTGTGTTAACCCCCACAGCTTTTGATCACCGGGGGAACCAAGCGTCCAGTCATCTGGATCGACGCCGCGACCCATGGCAAGGAGCGGGTGCCTCCAGGCGCCACTGTCTGGACAACTAACCAGATAAGAGGTGGGATGAGACCCCTGCTTTTCCCACCTGTTTTTTTTTACTCGACACTTCAGCCTTGGGCCTCCCGGTGTAGCGTGTAGCTTGAGTTTTGATAAATGCTCAAAATACAAGCGGGCATTTTCCTTCTGCTCCACCGTGTAGCCCGGCCTTGTGCTCTGCACTGCCTGGTACAGGTTTCAGGCTCCCCTATGACCCCATGAAAGATAAGCGTTTGGAAGATGGATGGATTTTACTCCATCCTTGCTATTGGCTCCTCAAATCTTTCTGGAAGACATACTCGTTCTGAGGTTTTCAACTCCACCTACTGTGGTATGGACACCAACCACAACTAGGATGCCCCGACTCCCAAGATTACAGTGTGGTGGATTAGAACATAGAGCTACAATGGCCCATGGGTGGAGTTGGTGGTCTGCAATGTGGTGGAGCCTATAAAGAGCCACGGGAACTTCAAGAACTTCATCTCTATCCACTCCTACTCCCAGCTACTCATCTGGCCCTCTCAACCTGTTTTGAAAAGCTGCATCTCCGTGGCAGTGTGGGAGACCTCCGGCACAGCCGCATCGCCGTGGCAGTATGGGAGAACTCCAGCACAGCCACATCTCTGCGACTTTTCCCTCGACCAGGCTTGTTAGCGCTTGCTCAGTAGCATCTCTTCATGGTCAAGGCAGAACTGCACCCTCACCCCAGGAGTAATCCACTCAGCACACACCCCAATGAAATACCACCCAAAGATCCTGACATGAAGGTGGGGACCCACATCTCATGATAGCGATGAAATGAATTTCTTCAGCTATTCTCAGGTCACATTAATGGGGGCAGCATTGATTGGTCATATAGCTACGGTATCAAGTAGTCCTTTGCTATGGGTTTACACAACATGGGCCACTATGGTGCTCTCCTACTGGTCAATCAGATCATTCCCAATACCACAGAAACCTGCCAGACTCTAAAATATATCACGGCATACGTCCGAAACCACTCCTACCGAAGACTTGAAGGCTGTCCCTAATCAACACTGTCATATCGGGCATCTCATTCCTGTCTAACATCTCCTGCACCCAGACCTGGACTGATGTAAAAGTCCCGATAGACAGTGTAAGAAGGCAATGTAAGGGCACACACCATAACAGGTCACATGATAAAGATAAAAGGAATCCTCAAGCAACGATGGTGGCTTGTCTTTCAGAGCAACACGGATCTGCATCTCTTGAAACGAATGCAGCTGAAGGTCTATATACTATAGATGGTCTTTCACACAACTGGGTATCACATGAACGTATAGAATTGTCCCATATACGTATTTTGATTAATGTTCACTAAGCAACATCGATAATGATAAAAGAATCCCCCCCGCACATAAAAATAAACTGCAATTGAAGTTTGTTGTTTTTTTTTTTTTTTTTTTTTAATCCTCAAATCTCAGGCTCAGTTCACATTATTTGGCTTCCAGTGAAGCCTGTCCATAAATATTTCCCAAAGGTGTTATGAGATGTACATCAAAGACAGAGAAGCTCAAAGGAAGGAACCAGAATGTTCCATCTGTGTCTTGCTATACCTGTGCAGGACCTCTACTGCCCAATCACATCCATTCAGTTCCTAAGACATAAAGCTGGGAAAAGTTCTCTCCCTGGGGCTGTGCTGTTAAAATAAATTTACATTTTAGAAAACCAAAAAAAGTCTCAAAGCGAGGAGGGCAAAGTCCTGCTTCAGGTATGCTTTCATATCACCCTTCTGATGTCTGGACTCATATCCGTCGTTGTGGCAGCTCAAACAGAGGATCGGTGGCTCTGTACCTCTGGTAAATGGTCATTTGGGGTCATGTGAGAGGACTGCAGTTTTGGAAGTGGTCCTGAACGCCAACACGGAGCATGACATCGTGGGGAAAAGATGACGGGACCCGTCTGGCACAGGGTGAGTGCCGGGAGCTGACGCCACGCTTCTCCTTTTTGCGCCCAGTCCCGTAGATTCAAAAGAGGAAACGGCCTCGACCTTATATCTAGCTTCCTTTCACTTAGGATCACTGGCACGCCGCGTCAACTTTGCACCGGTTTCCTTGTCTGAAATGCCTGCTGCTCCAGAGACCTCAGGTAACTCTCTCCTTAATCAGTCAGTACGTTTCTGATGGTACGTCTGGCCCACTCTTGCAGGTACCGCTGGACTGTCAAACTTTGTTGGAATGCAGGATTTCATATTCTTCTGGTTCTATCATCACTTAGCAAGGCAGACACCAGAGGAGATAAATGTTCTAGACTGACCATGATAGAGGAATATTGACTGTGACAACAGATTACCACATCTCTACACTTCATTCAATGAAATGGGGGTAAATGTTTCTGGCTGCCGTTTCCACGGTATGCTCTTTTCTTTTAGTGTGTTAAAGAAAGCACACTCTTTTCAGGTGATTCCATATACCAGAACGTTTAGATAATCATCTGGTCATTCCCAGGTCTTAAAATGAGATGGGTCTAAGATCAGGTGACAAACAACACGTAACTTGAATAATTCCACTAAATGCTGTTAACAAAAAAATAACACGAAAATGCAGAAGTCATGTATGAAGAAGTAAATAGTCCCACCTTTAGTGGCAATAACTAAACATCTTCTGTGAGAGTTTCCCTGTCACATTGGTTTTAGGGATTTGGGCCCACTCTTTCTTACAATGTTGCTTCATTTCACTGATGTTTGATGTCAGTCGTTCGTGCTTTTACTCTTTCGGTTCCATCACGGGATCTCAGTGGGATCTAGGTCTGGAATTTGACTTGGCCAATCGAAAACCTCGCAGTTTTCTTTTCCAGACATTCAGTTGTAGATTTGCTGGTATCCTCATTACCAGTGTTCTGTTGCATGACCCAGTTTTGGTCAAACTCTGGCTGTCGGACAGACTCACATTGGCCTCTAGAATACATAGGTTTTAAGAGGAGCTGATGGTCAACTCAGTGACTGTGAGGTGGCCAGGTTCTTTGGCTGCAAAGCAAACTTAGATCATTAATCCTCCACCTTTGTGTTTGACAGTGGGTATGAGATATTCGTGGTGATATGATGTCTGGTTTTCACCAAACATGGCAGTGTGCATCATGCCCAAACATCTCAAATTTTTTTATCAATCGGAAGGACATTGTTTCAGACATCTAGTAGTTTGTTTAGACGCAGCTTAGCAAACCTAAGCCTTGCTGCCATGTTCTTTTTAGAAAGACGGGGCTGTCTCCTGGATAACCTCCTGTGAGCTGTCTTTTTCTGATCATTGAGTTATGATCTTTAACATCAAACATGCTAACTGACGTTTACAGGTCTTGGGTTCTTTGCGTTTTCTCGTACCACGATCCAGTCTGACCCTGGGGTGAATTTGCTGGGACTCCTCATTCTAGGCAGGCTGACCATTTTGGAGGCTCTCCAGTTGTAAATAGACATACTCACCGTAGAATGATGGAAATGGCCTCACAACACTTCCCAGGTCAATGAACAGTAACGATTGTTTTGGTAAGATCATGGATGATGCATTTTCTCTTTGGCAGGGTATGAACATAAAACTAAATATTCCAAACCACAAAAAGTTCTGATTTTATAGAGGTGATTAAACTTAATAATGATCAATTAATCAAAATCATTCACTGGGCTGCTAATTAATTTCTTAATTCCTAGAGAAATATGGTGCACTGGCTTTCTCTCTCTCTCTCTCTCTCTGCCCAGTATCCAACAGTTCAGCAAGACTCGGCTCATCTGAATATTATTACATTATAATGCCATAATTTCATATATCAGTAACTGGGTTAATTGTGATTCTACAGCACAACTCACTCCCTTGAGTTATAAAGAGCTGTTGTTAATGAATCAGGTTTCCTTTACTAAATAGATGATGTAGTTTTAGTTCTGTTAGCATTCTCATACTCATTTCTCCAAGGTATGACTGTAGCTTAAGTTTATATGGAAATATATTTATATAATATTCATACAATAAATACGTACATGAATATTGAAGTGAATAATCTGAAGTTGTTGTGATATACTTTAGAACGCCTTGTTCATTCTATGAAAGGAATTGAGGTTAAGTATGACATGAGCCCATATGTATGTCAAAGTGCATTATGGAGTAATGATCAGACTATGATCTCCAGGGATGGACCTGATTTTTTACATCTCTTCATAAAGGTCTTAACTTGGATGAGCTGCTGGTGGTCTGCTGTGCAGGTGGGCAGAAAGAAGCTTCATATGTGTTCATCTGTGAACAGAGATCAGCAGAATGGCCCGGTGGTCTGTGTTTGTTTTTGATGCCTGTTGTTATTGCAGAGGGTATTTTTTTCACATTAGCTTCCTTCCAGCTGGAGAATGACACAGCAGGATTGGCTCTGGGGCTCCCAGACACTGGAGGTGCTTCCTCTTTCTGAATGTCATTATAAGATTTGCTGCATGATTCTGTGTTATGGAAACTCCCACAAACTCTGATGCGTGGGGGACAGGGGGATGATTGTCACAAGGCTTTTTTCCCCAACCAACACTGGTTTCTTTAAGCAGGAATTTGGACTACGTGCGTTGGGAGCCTGGTATGACTTAGCAAAAGCACATGTAACTATTTCAAGAACTAACTAACCATGGGCTTCCAACACACAAAACCGTTGGGCTATGCCAAAGTCTTGAGCACAAACCAATGGACATCAGATTAATATGAGAGCAAAACAATTGCAGTTACACTAGTTTCACCATATTTTTATTGGTTTTCAGAATATGTTTTTGTAAGTATAAGAATGTACCATATGGGTAGATTGCATTGCAAGAGATTTTAAGCAAGGGGAACGGTCATGGTGTGTGAATGAGACGTGGGAGGTGTGCAGTGTGTGGGTGGAGGGATGTGTACACTGGTTAAATGCGCAGTGTGTCATTAAGGGAGGTGTGCAGAGTGTTATTCTGGGAGGTGCGGAGGAGCGATGCGTGTGGTGTGTAAACTTGCATACGGAGTGTGGTGTCTTCTCCATAGTGTAAACATCCTGCTGACCGCACAGATGGGCTGAGTGCAGAGAGGAAGAGGAGGGGTCTGTCAGGAGATGTCCAGATTCCTCACAGAGGTGCCTTGGCTCTTACGGGAGAACTTAAATATGGGAAGAGGTACCTGTCAGCTGGTTCAGGTTGAGGCTAATGACTTGGCCAACTTCAGCTTACTAACACAGGGTATTAGAAGTTGCCTTACAGTCACATGCAAAAAGTACACATTTGTTCACTGTGCGCGAGCTAGACTGTCACTATTTAAACCGTTAACCAGGAATGTGTTACACAGGTCAAGAAACAAAGGTGGTAAACAAAGAGAGAAATATTGTTGCAATATGGATGAGCAGGTAACAACATTTCTGCCTGTTAAATGCTATGTATATTTAGTTAATAAGAATCATTCTTTGCCTTATGTCATATCTTGTGTGAAGGCAAGCTCATTATGTTAATGTGAAACGTAACCTGACGTATATACTAAGGAAATGTTTAAAAATCCAGTTACTGTATGAATACGATGACCTCTTGTGGCTGACTACAGAATTACAGCAGCACCTCAAAGCCGTATTGTAACGCTGCATAATTAATTAATTGATATCCTGCTTTGTATTCATTTCACTAATATGGAAAGGCAGCCTAGTCTGAGAAATGACGTCTATGTTCTGTGTCAGAGTCAGCTGTGACCACTTCATTCAGGGCTTGTCCTGTTTCACTCAACCTTCAGGAGGAACCCCAGCCCAAGTCTGGCCCTGTGCGGAGTGGCAGAGGGGGCACCTCCCTAATATGGCTTCATAATGGGCAGTAAAATCAACAGTATAGAATATTTAAGCCATGCATGGCTTCAGATGAAGGAATTTCAGTAGGATCCCGAGGGAGCGAATGTTTAAAAACGTTTCCCCAGACTGTGCTGTGTGAAGCTGCCAATACACTTCACACAAAAAGATGAAAAAGACCTTGTTTTACCCAACATGCAGTGCGCTGTGATAAAAGCATGCGGTGCGCACTACAATGACCACCGTGTTGTGTGTAGGCAGACATTCAGAGGATCGGTGTACACCACTCTTTTTGGTTGAGACCGGCCACTCTTTATAGCTGGTCAAAACATGCTAAGTAGTCAGTTGGACATGCGCTCATTTGGCTCTGGTTGGGCAAAAAAAAAAAAAAAAAAATCATGATTCGCCCCCTTGTGTTAGTAGAGTGAACTGCACAATGTGTTCAGCGTTGCTTTAGCCTCAGCTAGTTATGGCTTTTTTTTAAGTACAAGCCCCGCTTAAGACACACTGCTGGTGACAGCTCTGCTGATTATCCATTTATGTTACAGAAAACATTCCCAGACATGCTGGATGTTCATGGTTAACAACATGGCCCTTTAATTAAGGGTTTTAAGACCTTGTTTTTTCAAACTAGATTGTCCTAATCAAACTGGAAACACAGGGCAACAACTCTTGGTCATCTCTGGATGACCTCCATAGCAACGTGACCCGAATCTACTCCTGGGAAACACACCGATTAGCATGTGTGGCTGCTAAGCGGTAGGTGGCATTCTCTAGGGTCCTAGCGCTCGTTCAATTAGCGACTAATGGGAGCATAGTCCGCAGATGACTGGATGGAGCCGAGCACACCAGCGATCGTATGCAGCCTGGCGTTTACCGTGCAGTGTCTTTGAATGCCAGACATCTAACAGACTTCTAAGGAGACATGCTTAGCTATGTGGATGTTCCTTGCCCTACGGCCTTGAAGATGCATTATATTTTTTCCCAGTCTACTGTTGTCATACAGTGTAAATAAATGTCAAGCTGGGAACTAATAACACTGTCATGCTGCCAGACGTGCCCCCCAGTTCTGGCTGAGGGGTCCCGCTTGTCTTCATTACACCGTAGCTGTGTCAAATCAGATAGATGCAAAGAAACATTATCTCCTGTCTGGTGTGATTCAAAATAGTCTCTCTGAGAGAGTGAAGAGGAAACAAGCTACTCTGTGAAAGATTCAGGTGTCAGTCACTATCTGATAGGTCTGTATTACTCAAACAGGCCGTAAAGCCATTTCTCAGCTCCTCTGTGAAAGATTCAGATGTCAGTCACTATCTGTTAGGTCTGTATTACTCAAACAGGCCGTAAAGCCATTTCTCAGCTCCTCTGTGAAAGATTCAGGTTTCAGGCACTATCTGTTCGGTCTGTCTCCGTAAACGCGGTCATCACACGTTCATGCATTGTAACCATGTGTGGAAAAGGATCTAATTTAAATGAGCAGGCGAGCTCAGATGT
The DNA here is from genome assembly GCA_009936485.2 of Gymnarchus niloticus. Classification (NCBI taxonomy): domain Eukaryota; kingdom Metazoa; phylum Chordata; class Actinopteri; order Osteoglossiformes; family Gymnarchidae; genus Gymnarchus; species Gymnarchus niloticus. The sequence goes on from JAACJT020002448.1 coordinate 10,265, forward strand.
AGGGAACAGCACCAGGCTGTGATGGGCGTGCATGTTGGAGTGTGGCCTTTGAAAGGCCTCGACATCATCCCTGGCCGCCAGTTTCCGGGTGGGGGGGGTGCCGGGGGACCAAGTCGGGGATTAGCAGTGAACAGAGGAAATAAATAGGTACTTTTACATGAAAGACTGGCAGCAAACATCAGTGAGGTCCTGAAAGGCATCGTTGTGCTGAAGGAGAGCGGTAGAGGTGGCCATTTGGTCTTTTCACTGGTGTGATCAAAACAAGCCCCACCCCCGATGAGCTAGAGCCCATGTAGCAGACAGAGATGTGTCTCCGGGATGATTTAATGAGGAACGGGGGTCACCAGACTGTGACCTGGCTGCCCAGGGGTCCGCCAGCGAGGGGGGCTTCACAGCAGGACGAGAGTGTCCGTTTTTTGTGTCCTCTGTGGAGCCCCGCCAAGTGTCACACAACACACACTCAAACATGCACGGCTACCCCGCACATGTCTGCAGGCACGGGGACTCACGTGTGTGCACACACAGGCATACAGCAGGGCTGTTACTTCTGAAGGGCTGCTCCTCAGAGGCTGTCCTGTCTTCAGCTATCTTCAGATGCAAAAATACTCACATCCACGGAGGGTTCGTTCAGAACCATGTCACACAGGGCCTTCTGCTGATGAGCTCCAGCTGATCTGATTCTGGCGAATCCTAACCAAGTCCCCCATCTCACAGTTCTTCTTCATTTAGCAGCACCTCATCGATGCTAAAAGATGGAGCTCCTTGTTCTGGCCTAGTGCCTAATCGGATCTCCCCCCTCGTCTGGCACACCGTTCCTCTTTCCTGCAGACCTCCCGAAGCGACGTTCTGAAAAGGCACATTTTAGGAATCCAATGAGGTGCAGGAAGCTGCTTGATTAGCAGAGCTGTTCAACTTTGAGGTCATTTATCTTGGAGGTCATTCATCTCCCAGCTCTGACTACTGTCTGAGGTGCTCAGAACATCAGCAAGCTACTTAATGATTATCTGACAAACCAATTTGCGAGAAACACAGGTTCACACCTGAAGATCGAGGCTGACCAAAGTCATGTTCCGTCGCTTCACCAAACTCCTTCCACACCTGAGTTTTTGCTTCTGCAATTGCCAAAGTCATACTCCGCTTGGCCTTTCAGTTCCTGTCAGCTGCCTCTGGAGGCCCACAAGCTAACTGAACTCAGTAGGACTCATTCAGTCTGACGGCTTCCTTAACCACTGGTGTCCACCACCAGGTGTGGGGGTTGCCACCATGACAGATGCCAATAGTCTTACAGTTGAAGGTCTGCACAGCTGCTTCTGAAGCGTTGGCACGGAGCACACATCACTAAAAGTTTGGGTGCGCCAGGCCTGTCCAGCAACCTCCCCCACCAACTGATGCTATTCACCACCTGGTGATGATCATTTGACAGCTCAGCTCCTCTCTTCACCAGAGCATCCAAAACATACAGTCACAGATCTGATGTTGCGACTACAAAATCCATCATGGACCTTTAGCCTATAGTGTCTGGGCATTTCTGCTTAGCCCGCTGCCCCCATGACCCAGCCCCAGACAAGTGGTCCAACATAGTTCGATGGATGGATATGATTAATATTCACAGTTAATGACAGTGAACCACAGAGTACATGCGATCAGTTGTTGTTGTTTAGTCACGCGGTCGTGTCCGACTCTTCGCGACTCCGTGGACCGCAGCACGCCAGGCCGCCCTTGTCCTCCACCGCCTCTCGAAGCCTGCCCAAACTCATGTTCATTGCTTCCACTACACTGTCTATCCATCTCATC
>JAACJT020002449.1:0-12054 GCA_009936485.2 Gymnarchus niloticus
GTGTGTGTGTGTGTGTGTGTGTGTGTGTGTGTGTGTGTGTGTGTGTGTGTGTGTGTGTGTGTGTGTGTGAGAGAACTGTGACAACTTTAGCACCACGGTAAGTCTGTGCCATCTGTGTGACAGGAACTGCAAATAACGAACCGGATCAAAATATGTCTCAGAAACTTTTATACTCTAACCAGTGCCAAATGAGAGGCCGCGTGCTGTTGGGTGAGCCCCGAGCTTCTGCGCTTGGGCAGTTAGCGTCTGCCGCTGGTCCACTGGCTTTGAAGGATGTCGAGTGGGAGGTTCACACCGACACTGGGGGGCTGTTGATGAGGAGGAATGAAAAGACAACAGAGTCGGGCAGATCAGAGGGAAGGAAAAATAAACAGGGCAGAGAAATAAAGGTGGACAAATGGGTGAAGAACGGGAGGTGAAAAGGGACAGAGCATCTCCGACAACCACTGCAGGCTGCTTTGGTTCCAGCCCGCCGCCTAATTAACGGGGCTAGCATACCGCTGTTAGCATGTGGCCCCCACTTACTGTCACGACACCCGATGCTGAAAAGTTTACCTCAAGCAGCAGCACAAATTAGAACCCTGCTTAATTAGGAGCAATCATTTCCTAACTTAATTGTTCAGGAGCCATGAAATTTTTTGGTAACGCAGGTAACTGCACCACTGATGCTAATTACGTTTGGCTCTGTTTTATTATTTTAAGAGCCAAGTGAAGTAAGATTTTTTCCTTTTGCATCTCTCTGTAAAAAAACACTCCACAGCAATCGGGAAATGTCGAGACAAGTGAGATTGTGACGGGAAGTCAGACAGCTCAAGGATTCCTAATTATTTCCGGACTTCACTGAGAGCAAAACTAGAAGGCACAGTTATACACCAGGATGAGTAAAACAGCAACAGGTAAGAAAAATGTGTATACAGAGAAAAAGAGATGCAGACAGAGAGAGGACACTGGTATGGGTGCTCACCAGTTCAATCCAGAGTACTGACCAAGCTGGCAGGCTCAGACCAGAGGGTAGTGATTGGACAAATGAGGATTCAAAACCTGTAGTGAGCGGGAGAATCCTGAACTAACCAATCAATGCTGGCTATTGAGTTTTGAATCTTCATTTAGTGCCAGCATTGCTTAGTTCAGGGTACTCCCACCCACCACGAGTTTTGAAGAATCATTTAGCATCACCATTGATCGGTTAGTTCTGGCTAATCCTGACCACCAGAGGTTTTGAGGCCTCATTTGTCCCATCTCTACCAGAAGGACAGCACAGGAAATGGTGCCCAAAGATCCATACTGTTGCTGTGTGTGTGTGTGCGTGGGGGATGGGGGGGGGCTGGAGATTTACAGCTTTGGCAGAAAGTACACTGAAGTCACATTAGAGATTCTCCTCCCTCCACCTCACACCCAGGGTAGACTGATATCGATGCCTGCTTACAGTTCACATCTTAAAAAATACAGATTGATCCAAACATGCACAGAATAAACCATGACAATGACAGGACTCTGCTGTTAAAGCACCCAGCAGTGAGCCTACAGTTAGCTGTAGTCACACACTGCCTGTGTGCGTCTCGCCCAATCAACCAGCTGAAAATAAGTGTTAGACAAATTAAGTACTTAACGTTGATTCACTAAATATCTACTTTAAATTCACGCAGCAGGTTTTTAACAGGCATCCCAGTGTTATTGGTCCCCATACCTTGTAATCATAACCAGCCAACACGCTCCCAGCAGCCATCATTGCTCCTTTGCTCCTTTGTGAATTACAAGGCCACCATCATTTCAATAACAAAAGGCAATTACAGGACAAAAAACATCAGAGGCATTGATTTAATAGAGAAGTGCGTTTTGTTGCGGCAATGAAAATGAGTAACTTTGGAAGAAGAGGGTATTAAAATGTGGAGCATATAAACGTATTTTCAACTGGCTCCAGGCGCACGGGGGACTAAAATCTTATTAAAGTTATTGGTTGAACGTTCTTCTTTTCCGGACCCGCTCTTGCTGTGAGGCTACTGATAGTGAATGAGCTTCCCTTACCAGTTAATGGCTGCTTCATCAACAGACACTGCTGTCAGTCAATAGTCAGCAAGCCTGACAGGTTTGCACTCCGAGACTCTTCATTACAAAGTTAAGCGGCAAATGACCTTCATACTTTCATATTTTCAACCCATAAGGGCCAAAAATGATGGAAAGGGCGTCGCTGATCCTGCGTCGGTCACCAAGGGTGACAATCTCAGCGCACTGTGGGATACATTCCTGCAAAAAGAGTCCGCAATTCAAAACTGACCCTTTATCACCACATCATCACCGTGCCTGACACTGGCCTCTGGAATTGACTCTCCACACTGTGACTCAGTATGGTCATCGACATCTGTGACTCACAAGATCTGCCCACCTTGAAGCGTGTTAAAAAGCCTGTGAAAACACATTTCTTCATGATTGCAGGGGAAAATTGAATAGCCATTGTCTGTATAGCTCTTCCCTCCATTAACAAGAACTTTCTCTTCTCGCTCGTTCCCAGATGTTAAGGAGGAACAAAACATTTTTCATGCACAGCTTGGGAGATGGTGGCCCAGCTGGACCCCAAGCAGGGAGGTGTGTATACACTAACAACTGCCAGGCTGGAGCTCGTTATTTTTCGCTGCGCGGTGCACGGGCCTTGTCTGCGGCCCGTCTTTGATGTGCTACAGCTCCCGTGGAACTGGCCCGTAACGGCAGTGCTAACTGCTAACCGGTAAGTCTGAAGCCACACGCGATTCCCTGCTTAACGAGAGGCGTATTTTTATCCGTTTACTGCGTCTCCTCCACTGTCCCTCCTTGACTCCCTCAACGCTCTGCTCTGTCATGGATTTCCATTCTTGTCATTTGGTCTTCCTCTGGCTCTGTCTTGCCATCTCCTCTCCATTGCTAATTGGGTTTCGCCTGCAGCCCCATTTTAAACGAGCTCCCTCAGGTCCTGACAGCAGAGCTGCTTCTGCACCCAGTGACATGGCTGTACATCCAGATTATTAGCTCAAATTGCCAGTCTTCCCATACTGCTACCTGGCACCAGCTTTTAGGAGGACCGGGCTCTTGGAAATGCGTGTTCTCACGGAGGTCAATAAATACCGGAGGTTACCGAGCGTCATCTGAGGCGCCAGAAGATATTTCCCAGTTCCTGAAGAACCTCGAGCCCGGGCACCGCTGCCAACACCATTCAAACGGCTGGGCTCATCTGAGCATAGTGTCATGTGACTCTGCCCGGCTTTGCGACGGCTCGCGACACGAGGCCGAAGCACCATTTCAGAAATGTACTGCAGGCCATTAGGAAAGGAACAGTAAAAAAACGCCTCATTACCTAACGATGCCGCATAAATTGACGGCAAATGTGGAATTAAATGTGTTTTTGGGTCTGTCGGGTCTCTTAATGAGCGCTTTCTCGAACCTGTGTGGCAGCCAGATGCACCACAGGGCACTTGAGTACAGATAATGAACAGGCCTGTGGATTATTTTTACACAGACTGTTTACTTCATTTATAAATGCTTATTTCTGCCAACTTGTTAAATTGCTCTGGGAACGGAGGAGAGCAGAGGATGACGATTGAAGAGCCGGAAAATACATTCAGGTTTGCAGCAAACGCCCATAATCCTGAGGTCCAAATGCAGCCTGGCCAGAGACTCGTGCTCCTGACGTCAGGAATCTGAATTCGGTTCCCGGCGAGAAGGTCAAACAACGCCACACTGCTGAGGAGATGGCAGCTCCCTTGGTCCGTACAGCCATTGATATACTATCTGTTCCCTCCACTCCTGGAAGTTGAGTTCAACATCTAATGTTTCAAATTAAAATGAGAACAGAAAAGATCTGGAACACCTTAATCCATACAGGAAACTTCAGCTTTTCTGGGTCTCCTTGAAAAAGGTATTCACTGACCCCAATGTACATCACCGATGCCAGCACACTCCCTTTTTAGACATGATGCCAAACTTTTTGGGTATGAGTAAAATAAAAAATCTACAGCCCCAAGGACAGCAGGCTGTACCTAGACCACACGATCTACACCCTCAGAAATCCCGGACTGAGCCGTGAGGTTTGTCCCCAGATGCCAGTGGAGCTCTGAGCGTCCAAATCATTTCAGAATGACCGAAAGTACTACTGCTACTACCCAGTAACATGACCACCTCAATGAATCATTCAGAAAATACAGGATGCCATTTGGTTCTTTGGCAAGCAGTGTGAAGTGGTGATGGGACAGATGAGGCTTCAAAACCTGTGGTGGATGGGAGTATCCTGAACAACCAATCAATGCTGGCTAGCTACCATGGGTTTCAAAGCCTCCTTTCATACCAGCATTGATTGGTTGTTCAGGATTCTCCCACCCACCACAGGTTTTGAAGCCTCATCTGTCCCATCACTGGTGTGAAGATTAAACTGTATCCTTTCTCTAGTGAATTTCATCCAGACTCTCTCTGTTTACCATCTTCCTGTCCTCCCCTTTGGTCTTGGTTCACTACATCAAAGTTCTTGTCTGCATGAACTCTGTCCTCCAGAGGGGAGATAAAAAACACCCCATCTGCATTTTTCGTCAGACAGTTTTCAAGCAGAGAGTATCCCTCCATTTCCTCGCTATGTATAATGATTCTTTTGGTCTTCATTGTATATAGCTGCTCTCCTTACGGGGGGGAGAAAAGTCACATCGTTTTCTCATTACATAAATTTGTCATGAGGTCAGACTCATCTCCTCATCCACAAAGTTGTGTGGATGCGTCAGTCTTACAGCAGCAGGCTTGGGTTTGATAAACATTCCGTGTTTATTGTTGGTATTACTCCAGTTATCATTATTATACTGTCCTACAGTTACAGGGAAAATTATTTGAATTAAGGGTCTGGCTGTTCTACCCAAAAATACGGCTTTTATATTCGCTGCTTCAGTTATCCAGGTGCAATATTCACGGCACCAGCACACGACCGCTGTGGCTCGTTCTTTTCCGTGGCGAGTAATTTTTTGGTACCTTATGTTCTGAGCACTTCTCGATGTCACAGCAGCTTCCTGTCAGAATGCGAAGTCTCTGTGAGGCCCGCCACAGTGGTCAGTAAGTCCAGCAGAGGGCCTGGAGGCACCCTGCTCCTTCTCTTTTCCGGCTTCCTACTCCACCACCATACCGTGACCCTCTTCTCCACCACACAAGCTGGGAATACTAAAGTCAGACCTACTACCGTCTCATCTGCATGGTCATGACCACATGGCCCCGTCACAGAGTCTACCTGAGCATTGGAAAACCCATACAACAGGGATGGTGCACCAGCTCCTCACCCTCCTCGGGAGCCTGCCTTTCACCTCGACCGACCCCAGCATCATGCTCTGTGGACTCGTGTACTGGTGTTACTTGAAATCGTCCACACAGTAGCCTTTAACAAAGAATGAGTGACTCATCGCTGAGGAAAGGTGGAGTGGAAAAATAACATTACATTATAAGAGCTGGAAGGAAAGACTCCGTTTGTGAAGATGCTACTCTTGGTTTGCTTGCCTGTTGATTTTGCCCACATTGACTTCACTAACCTATAATGTTACTCCTTTGCAGGCTTGGGCGTTCAAATTTACCAGGATGATTCTGGCTCCACCCACTTGTACAGGGGGGACATCAGACCCTGCAGAAGGTGCCCTCTTACACATATTTCATTTGCGGTTCCTTCCTTGGGACCGGTACCGACATAACGCCTGGGATCGGACCCCTCAACCTTCCATTCCTAGATCGCTTAGGAGGGACCATCGTGCACTCAGTCATGGTAAAGAAGAACGTCCAGGTTCTCGTCGAGCCAGTGCAGCACATTGGCAGGAGACCGTAGGCTGGAAGGCATGTGAGATGCAGCCTGTTTTTTGAAATGTACCAGATAAGGTGCTTTAAGGAGACCCTCCCCCATCCCAAATCTGGTTTAACTAAGTCAACATGGGGAGATGCGTGCGTGTACATGGCAAGATCCTGCCTTCTGACACAAATTAGGTCAGTCAGCGTCCGGGGACGGGACAGAGAGATGGGGAGGGATGAAATTGGGGAAATAAGTGAAGGGACTGAGAAATGGAGGGGGGAGTTGGAAAACGAGTCATTGTGAGATCATGGCAGTAAACAAACCTCAACAAACAAACAAACCTCGACAATCAAATCAAGATATATGGAATTGTTCTGGGAGAATAAGCATTAATGGAAACGACCTTGGAAACATAGGTGTGTCAATGACATTGTTGTGGAATCGATTCTTAACTTCCACGTGGGTCTGAGCTGTAGGCTGTACTTTCTCATGGTAATAAACCACCCCTCTCATCTGCCCTGCTGCCTTAATCCATCTCCGCATCTCGCACAGGGTCAGCCATTGTTCCGGGGTCCCTAGAGCAGTGTTGGGGTTAAGGCCCTTGCTCATGGGTGTAACGATGACATGGGCACTTACTGCCAGCCATGGGATTCAAATCAGCAACCTTCCGAATACAGACACCTAATCCACACACCACTCTGTTCCTGGGTTAGCACGCCACACATGTGCCTCAGAACGTCATCTCTCATGGCGACAGCTCAGGCCAAGCATCTGACCAATAAACAGTCTGAGGCATGCTGGGAAATTCATTACTAGTTGAAAAGGTGAGCTGCAAACATCGAATGGCCTGGAGGGCTTTGTCTCCATGTATTTCTGTAATCTGCATCTGACCTGACGCACGGCGAGAGCCTCCCACTTGGCGATTTGACAAGGTCACAGAGTCACAGACAACAAGGTTGTCTCTGCAAAGGAGCTGTCACTTTCCAGGGGATCGGGGGCCAGCACCACTCACTCCCTTCCATGACTTCAGGCTTTGTACGTGGAAAACTTTGCCACCCCCCCCGTGCCCTGTTCTACTGGGATTTCAGTTTCTCAATCTGCCTGCCTTTTTAGAGTGACCGCCCTATAAATAAGAGGTCTGCTTATTTAAAGGAGGTCTCTGAGAGCGACTTAAAGGAGAGAGAGAGAGAGAGAGATAAGGAGTATTGTGACATCAGGGACCATGGGGTACGAGGCATTGTGTGAGAACGGGAGGAGCATGAGATGAGATGAGGCGACTGGCTGTGCGTGTCTGTGGGACAGGTGTCATTCTCTGGTGGATCCTAGCTCTACCATCAGCTCGGCTTCTCCCAAACTCATCTCCGCATTCAGGACTGGCACAAAAAACCATCAGGACACGTACTTCAGGACAGCTGATTACTGTAGTTTGGCGGGTCATTTTACCGTCATGCCTCCCTGCCATGACAGTGTAGTCTCAGGACAGCCAGGCAGCCCTCAAAGCGCAGCTTTCCTCTGTCATGTTCTCGTAGTCAATATGTGATTGAGGGACCTCAATGAATGTTAATAAACTGGAAGATGGGAGCCATTTTATCTATTTAATGACCTTTTTAACTTTTGCTACTATGGAAGAGAGAACAGGAAAGCCCAAGGAACAGCAGGCCCCTCACGCTCTCAGAAAACTGACTTCGTGACCACTCCCCCAATGTGCACCAACATCACCGGCCAGCCAGTGGTGGCTACAGGCAGACAGGGAACCACATTTTCCCCAAGCTAAAATGAAAGGATCTGCACTTGGCCAAACTGTCCCACCACTTAAACAAACACACTCTGGCACTTCCCCTAACGGAATACAGAGGCAATAGCAGTCAACTGTTAGTAAAACATTTCCTCCGCACATATGAAGAATGACAGGGGGTTTGAAGACACTCACTACGGCAGTCAGTGCTCTCGGACAGTCCCCTCTGTCGACAAGTTAAAGAACGAGTCTTAGCCCTTCGAATGGATGTGACCACGTTTCGAGACACTCTTTGGTTTCTCTGTTTATAACCGGCGATCTGACGGGGTCCAGTTCTTGATCTTGGGTGAAGCCACATGCCTTATCAATGCTCTGCATTCCCACTCCAGCAATAAGCTGAAGGCAAACATGCAAAAAAGCATGCTGTCAAAACTAATTAAGAAATTAACATACAGCTTCCTCCCTTTTATCATCCCCAATGGCTTGGAGGAAAGTGAATGGAAGCTGGGATTATATGTCATTAACGTCGTTTACAGTTTGGCCTCAAAGGTCTTTACAATAACGGGCACAAATTAAACAAGGATAAATATTGGAAAGTGTGTGATTTCTTGATTTCTTCTGCGTATTTCATACACTGATGCTGTGTAAAATCACTGAACAACTGTTCCAAAATGATAAAAGGATGTTTTGGAAGCAGTACTGGGACAGATGTCACTCCTTGGTCAAGCAGTCCATCCCTCACACCAGGCAGGCCATAATCCTCAGAGGTCAGCACACCTTCAGTGGCTGGAGATCCCGCCGCCCCTCAGCTAGGTGGCACTGAGGTCACCCCCCGGCCTGAATCGTGGTAGGACATGCGCAGTTCCATCAGTGCTTTGTCAGGTTATATGCAGCCCAAACTCTCAGACATGTTGTTTTGTACATTGGAACAAGAGGGTCCACTTTCAAGTGAAACCTGCTTATCTATCTGTTTTTCGGGTCACTGAACTACAGTGAATGATTCACCTGGTCACACGTGAGCAGCAGCACCACGGACAGAGGCCATCTGTCAAAACTTCAGCACCCTTGTTTTGGACGGCTGGTGACAACAGATTACGCCATCTGCAGCCGCCTTCCTGGTGTCTGCACTACTGAGACTGCTCCTCCGACAGTGCTGAGGAGGACTGGCTTCATCTGCTCCATGCACCTGCTGTCTTGCTGCTGTGGGTGACCTGTTTTTTTTGCCCCCCCCCTTTTCAGTATGAAATTCCTCTTCTTTTTTTTTTTTTTTTATGTATTATGTCTCCTAACTTCCTGCTTCCTCTGTGGTTGTGTGGCATAAAACTTGCCTCCCTGGAGCCAAATCTCATAAAACCAAACGTTGTCCGAGCGCATCGACACTCACCTCAACCCACTGGCTGTTGAGAACCTAAAAACACGAAGGCACGTGAAAAGGCTGGAAGGAGATCAGAGTCAAATCTCATCAGTGCTGGGAACAAAATTCCATTTCCGTGTTTTTGTCAAAGTGACAAACTTGAGGAGACATCAGGCCAGCATTCTTCACTTGTCTGAGTTCTCCGACCAGAAGTTTCAGCCAGCAAATGTTGCCAAAGTAAATAAGACATGAAAAGTCATTTAATGGGGTCATTCTCACACCACCCACAGGGGTGACACCCAGAAACGAAACACAGAAATGAACTGGGCGTTACACCTGCCGGTACTCTCTCTCCACACTCCAAAACGGAAAGCAGAATTGCAGCCACATCTGAAAAAAAAGACCACTAAATAAACGGCTCCCAGCCTCTTCTGCGCCCACTGGGACGATAGGTCATTTTTTAAAAGGGGGTCTTTTGGCCCCTGCCCAGAAAAGGATCAACAAATGCCAGATACCACAGTTAGCCTGCTTGCGTGTATGAATAAGTCATCTGTCTTTTGGGGACTCTCTACCCATCTATTTGGCCAAGAAGTGAACAGAGATCTCTGTTTGTTTTTGTCGTCGCCCCAGCCTCGTCTGTGAAAACGGAGGGAAAAAAATTGGAGGGAAACTGCAGGGTTTGCTCTGCAAAGCATCAGCAAAGCGATTAAATGTAATTGTTAAAAACCCAGGTGATGCTGAAAACAGAAGGTCGTTTTTCCCTGGAGTCCACCCAGCGGGATATGGAACATCCTAGAAATGTGTGTCAATCCCCAGACTCCCAGAAATGAGCCACAAAGACACTAGCGTGTAGTGGCATAAAATCCGAGGAGAAAGAGAGCTGTCTGCGCTTAACTGTGGTTCTGTCGTACACCCCAACACTTTAACTACCCCACAACAGCTTATGGGAACAATGAAGTCTCCCCCTGAAGTCCTAAATAAACCTTGCTGAAATCAGTCCTGTCAACGTGGGCTGTGAGAAAAAACGTTGAACTGAAATGCGCTAAAACACCTCAACACGAGTAGAATCTAGATAGCATCGGAGTCGTTTCTCGCTTTCCAAGCTCGGAATGCCAAAGCGACGTTAATCTCACCTCCCCAGGCCTCACAGCTGTGTTTTCATTTGTTTGTTTTTGCCCTTAATTGTTTTTCTCTTTGAGTTATCATGATTCTAATGGAATCTAAGTTATGTTAGGTTGAGGCAGCACTCGGTAAGCATCTGCTATCCTAATCACAAATCACTTTTCGGGGGATTAAAATGCTGTTAAGTGCAGAGTGGGACATGAAAAGGGTCTCTCACACTCTGGTAATACAGCCATAAAACACGCGAGAGCGCGAGTCTCACAGGAAAATGGCGTAAATGGGTCGGTTTCGAAACCCATGACGGTGAAGTGAAAAGCATCGCTGACCCAAACAGGATGAGGAATTTAAGTGGATTACATGTAAAACTATCTGCTTTTTCATCAAAATAAAACAGCCTGAGCTGATCTTCACACTAAAATCTGAAAGGCTGAAGCCTGTCAGAATCTGCCAGAAATTAGGACGGTTTGGGGCTCAGGTGCCATCACGACGCTCTGTGTTTATGGTAACAATTGTTTTAGCGGTTTTTTTATGGTCTGCACACTTAGTCCACGGTATCCTGAGGGTGAGATAAAGCAGAAGGTATATCTCAGTGACCTCATCCATGTCTGTTAGTTTCCAAGCAGTCTGCGTCTGGGCCCTGACGCACAGCACCCGATTGTGGATGGAGGATGGGCAGGCTGGTCATTTCTGAAGAAACAGGGCAGAAGCAGGGCACAAGCTTGAGATGCACAAACCGAGCAACGCTGGCCTTCAGAAGAGAGTGCTCAGCAAAGAATGGCTTTATTTTCAGTGAGAAACCTGGCACACGTGAGAGAAGCCAATGTCTAAAACGAGAAAGAAATGACTAATTATTGCTAAGGAATCCTGGGGTTGGCTGGCAGGAGGTCTTACTGAGGGAGGTGCCAACCTACTGATAATATCATGCCAAGAACACGGAAAGAGTTGGAGACGGCCTCTGTTCCCGGACGATGGTTTGGCTTTACAGACACCATATGGCTGCATCAAAACGTGAGCCTCGCTGAGGCCAGGCCTGCCATGAGGAATGGGTCAGTGGGACGGGTACGGGACCCCAGGAAGACAGAGAGGAGGAAGTGAAGGAGTGGGGGGTGGCATTAGCAGATGGATGGATGAATGGATGGAAAACAAAAAAATATCTTCTACATTGATCCCCTCCAGCTCCACAAAAGAGTAAGAGCTGGCTCTGGGGACCACTTATCTGGATAGAGTTTCCACCTGACCCACAAGGCAGAGAAGGCACAGTGGGGTCAGCCAACAATGCATAGAGATGCTATGATTCTCTTCCTACGCCAGTCTAATAGGGCGCAGCTCTTGCAATCCCATGTCCAGGACTTTAGGCCCAGCTAAGTTAAGCCTAATTCATACATCACTTTTCTGGGCTGTGTCATGGTCCACACACAGCACGTGACGTAAATTTCATCATCATCATCATCATCATCATCATGGGTATGTGCGTGCTGCCAAGATTTTGTGTCTGGCAGACATTTCACACATCGTCTACACATGCGCAAAGAACAGATTAGTGCACTGCTGGGAACTTCCAGTAGGTGGCGGCCCCAAATTTTAAAAAGCACATGTCGATGCAGAAGGAGTAGAAGAAGACAGTATCGTCATGGGTCCCTTGATGGGAGCTGTGTGAAGAAGTACGGAGGCAGCTGCACATTTACAACTCGTCTCTCAGGAAGACAGAACAGAAGCAAAAGTAGATTGCTCTCCATCGCCATTGTGTAGGTGTTGTGTGGTCTGCTGTTCCTTAAGCTTCATTCAGACCATAAGAACATCAACCCCCCCGGTTGGTGCGGTGGAATATTGCCACCAATCTTGAACGTATGCATACACTGACAAATGTTGTATGGACACAAAGGTCCACACATCCGACCATGTGTGGACCATGACAAACCACAGAAAAGCTCAGTGAAAGCTAGGTTTCATAGTCAGTCAGTCAGAGACTGGAAGTAGACTGCGCCCACCCCACCGCCCACCCCCCCCCCCCCCCCGCCGCCCTCTCTATCCTCCCCCCCTCCCCCCGCACTCGGAGGGTTCAGCGATTGT
>JAACJT020002450.1:0-12052 GCA_009936485.2 Gymnarchus niloticus
GTAGGGGCCATCCTGTCCCAGCGTCATGGTTCCCCATCAAAGCTTTTTCCATGTGCATTCTTCTCTCACAAGTTATCACCTGCAGAATGGAATTATGACATGGGAAACCGGGAGTTGCTAGCCATTAAACTGGCATTGAAGGAGTGGTGACACTGGTTAGAGGGGGCTGCACATCCGTTTCTGGTACTGACTGATCACCGCAACCTGGAATACATTCGAAGTGCCCGTCAATTGAATCCCCGACAGGCTCGATGGGCCCTGTTCACCTGGTTCTACTTTTCAGTCACCTACCGTCCTGGCTCCAAGAATACTTGCAGCTTAGTACAATGCATTCATGGCAGCTGAAATATGTTGGCATTACATAAACACAGATATTGTTGATGGTAATATCTTTGATATACACGTGGTCAATCAAGGTGCCATTTTCTGTGGTTGGTTCTTTCACAATTTGACTGTACCTGTAGTGTTTCATTAGACTGCTGATTGGAGTGACAAGAAAAAGATTTTTGTTCTCCCAGAATTTTTCCTCCTTCCAAGCTGTCCATTTGTGTGATCAAATTTATCAGCTTCTTTTGAAATTGTCCCATATTGTATGACGATTATCTGTATAGTACTGCTGCTGTTGATTTCAGGACACCGATACTGAACTGCAGACACTCCAGCTTAGCACACTGCATGTCAGAGACCATGCAATTGGTATGGTCTTTGTAAAACACACAAACACCACCATCTTGATGGTCTTTCAAAGTACTACTGTCATATGCCAGACATCTTGGTCTGATATGGAATGAAAATTCAGACAGTTGTACATAATCAACATGGGGTGATTTTAATGAAGTCTCGGTCACACAGATGATGTCAGCTTCCATAAACCTACTGTCTTGCTTTATGTCATCTAAGTGACACGTCAGTCCTTGAACATTGGGCAGAAGAATCTTGCATGATGGTGAGGATGTTGATCTTCTTGCTACAGGTTCAATAAATGCAGGCATGCTTTGCATTGAAGTCTCAATATCTTGTTTTGCATATATAGCAGTCTCCTTGAAGTCTTCTATCATGAGACCTTCTAGAGATGTCACATGGCTCAAAGCTACATATGCGTGTCCAGCTGCAAATATCTTCTTCAGTGACACAACAGCCTTTTCTACTGTCAGGCCCTGCACTTTGTGGACAGTTCAAGCCCAAGCCAATTTCAATAGAAACTGACAGCGTGTGCCACCACTATTTGTTACTTTCTCTTCTTCTGGATCTATTGGTGTTGCTTTATCCAACACAGGATCCAAACATGGCTTTTTTGCTCTGACTGCCTTTCCGACTCTTTCTTTGTCAAATGTCACATATATTTTTATGGGAATGTCTTATTGGTATCATACATTTTACTGACTATGCCAAATACACCATTCACAATCCCATCTGAAACATCAGTGTTTTTCACAAGCATTACCCATGCTTTAACAGCTACTTGAAATGATTCTGACAGACATGTGTTACAAACTTTTGTATGATATCCAAGTTTTCTTTCCAGTCTACCAGTTTTGGCCACACTTTCAAAATCTTTTACAAGAATGATCTTATAGTCTGGGCACATTTTTGTTAGCTTCTGCCAATTGTACATAATCAGCTTCACTGTTTCTTAGATAAATGTGAAGAGCATCACTGTCCTTCCCGTCTCCTGTTTCATGTTGCCTCAGCAAATCAACATCTTCTTGTAGCATTGTTTCACCTTTTTTGTTTGTGCAAATAGTTCAGTAATTCTGCAAACTTAACATCTTTTTGTCTCATGATGTCTGTCAGCTCACCCAAAGCAAAACAATTCTCACATAGATTGACACCTTTAGGGCCAGTATACAGAGGCTTTCCTTTCACAGGCCTAAGTTGATAGAAATCTCCAACTGCAACTATACATACATTTCCAAAGGCAGAACAATCTCCAGTCTGTTTGACCTGTCTCAGTCTGCCATGAATGTACGCAAGGAGTTTGTGATCGACCATTGAAATCTCATCAATAATCAATATCTGCAGGTTTCCTAGTCTGGCTGTTATTGAATTAATATTCTCATCTCCCAGTGGTTGGTAAGACAGCTTTACATCTGTTCCAATAGAGAGACTTGTGTAAATTATCAATGCAACATGCCTCATAGTATATAACTTTAATAAAGACTCCTGATGACTGCTGAAAGTGGATGGTTTCAACTGCTCATCCAAAAAGTAAGACAATAAACAGTTGCAAAATGCTTTGCATGTGTTTCTCAGGATTCTTTGTGGGTGAAAAACGAGCATGTTGAATCACAGTGGCGTCTGTGTGTGATCTTCTCTTTACATATCCTAAGCTGCCATCTAACTTTATGCTGTCAAGCGATGAGCTTTCAGATTTTGACAACACTCTGTACTCAGATACAAAAGTTGCCAAACACATTTTGGCAAATTCTTTTATCTTTGCTTTTGTACCTATCAACAATGCTATTTATCCAAATACTGTCTAGCCTCATCCTTAAATTCCAGTTTCCTCTGTATCACATTTAGTGGAAGACTCATTCTGATTACATGCAGGTTAATAATAATATCTTAACTGTCCAGCAGCATCTCTGAGCAGGCTGAGCAGTAGGTACTACCCTACTGGCTTGGTATGCAAGTACAGATTTCTTGCTTTTAATATTGCTGCTGAAGTCACACCCCAGGTAGACAAGGAGGGTAGCCGTGTTGAACATGTTTAGCAGGATCTCCAGATAGACATTGATGAAATGAAGAAAAGCACAATCAAAGAATAATCAACACTGCAGTTTTGGCAAGCCAGAGAACTTTTGTATCGACAAATTAATTGCTTTCACTGGCAGACCTTGTTGCTGCTCCAGCATCTCAAACATTTTCCCTTTAATTGTTGAGAACCCATTTTTTGTTTTGATTATTTTATGGTTCTGTGGGGGTACTTTTACTGAGCGTGTTTAACAAATCCTTTTTAAACTTGAATTTTGATTGGAGAAAACTGAAAACCTGACTTCAGGATTTGTCGATTCCCCAGATCTCTGCCAATTTCTCCAGTCAGAATTATTAGGTAACATTTGTATACGTTTAGTGATTTAATTGGCGCAACTAAAATAATTGTAAAAGAAAAATATTTTAATGAAAAAGGGGAGAAGACGCACAACACGAATAGGAACATTTTTTCACTGTCATGAATAAACGCAGACCAAACCTGTTTAACGGGAGCAAACATTTGACTATATTTAAAAATGATAGGATGTTTCCTGCCGTTGATAATCCAAATTCTTTTTTTATTAATGTACTTGAGAGAAATAATATTCCGAGAAGTATTCGGCAACCCTGCAGGACACTGCAAAAAAGGGGGATTTTCCAAGGAATTCCTGGCAACCACTTGATTTCACTCTCAGACAAACTAGTCGAACTGCGTATGCAAGCGAGAACTACTAAGCTAAAATGCCAGTAAGTGATACTATTTTCTTTGCATACCCTCCACATTTGCATTGATATTGGTTTGCTGTCACTTGGCGAGCTGGCGTTGCCAAAACGTCAGTTTCGACCGAGTTCCACTGTCGCTGTGTTTTGGAAGTTTGTTTATGTCAGACATATGGTAAAACTCTGCGCCATTGCTTAGCTGGCTGTTTCTTTTGGTCACTAACAACGTGGTGTGCAAAAGCAAACTGCTCTTTTCAAAGTTTATGTTTAGGTCGAGCACTCATCTGTGAGGTGTCGATTTACACTGTATCGCTTACTGGCCCCCTCTGAAGCAACTCCGTAGGTTTTACGTAAACATTTGACAGCTGTCGAGATTCGCAGTGTCTGTTGCACGCCTATTATTAAAATATTAATTAGATAATGCCCACTTCCTTATATCTGTAAGTATTTTAAAAAGTTGTTTCATTTTCCTGTAAATTGTTATATCAGTCAGTCTTCAACATATTAATGATAGAAACATTAATTTAATGGCAATCAGATGTCCTGTGTGCATCCCAGCTTTCTGCCCTCTGCTCTAGGCCCCCCTGCAACCCTGATCAGGATAAGCAGTAGATGGGTGGATGGATGGTGGGAGGGAGAGATATGGAGATGTAGTACGTTGCTTTTAGTCTGCGTAGCTGTAAACATGAGGAAAAACACAAAAGCTTAATTGTGTCATGTCTTTATAGACTTCAGAGAGAATGCTGACTCCATGGACAACATTGGTATCAGAAAGACTGATTTCTTATTCCTAACCACTGTTTTGTCTTTCAGTTGGCAAAAGACTTACTTCATCCTTCTCTTGACCTAGAGAAGAAGCAACATAAGAAAAAACGACTAGTTCAGAGTCCCAATTCTTACTTTATGGATGTTAAATGCCCAGGTATTTCATTCATGTTCTTCTGGGTCTCTTGTTGTTTCTGTACTCTTGTTTATGTAAATTGATATTGTATGCTTGTTTACAACCCCGTTTCCAAAAAAGTTGGGATGCTGTGTAAAATGTAAATAAAAACAGAATGCCATGATTTACAAATCATATAAACCCATATTTAATTGAAAATAGAACAAAGACAACATATCAGATTTTGAAACTGAGACATTTTATTGTTTTATGACAAATATATGCTCAATTTGAATTTGATGCCAGCTACACGTTTCAAAAAATTTAGGACAGGCATGTTTACCACTGTGTTGCATCCCCTCTTCTTTTAACAACACTCTGTAAACGTTTGGTAACTGAGGAGACCAGTTGCTGAAGTGTTGAAAGTAAAATGTTGTCTCATTCTCGCCTGATGTAGGATTTCAACTGCTCAACAGTTCAAGATCTACTTTGTCATATTTTTCGTTTCATCGGCACCATTCGCCCGTTCATGTTTCCAACAGATTCTCCGCCCTCAGTGAAGCACCCACTGAGTCTCCCATTAAAAAAGCTCTAGTAATTGCCGATTCTATTTTATGAAACATGAATATAGCGACACCTACGACCATAGGCAAATGTATTTCGGGGGCCAGGGCGACCGACATCACTGCAAATTTAAAAGTGCTTGCTAGTAGTAAACATAGGCTCTCTCATATAGTTATTCACGTCGGCACTAATGATGTCCAGTTGATGCAATCGGAGATCACGAAAATGAATTTCATAGAGGTGTGCACGCTTGCGAAGCAGATGTCTGCATCAGTAACATGCTCTGGCCCCATTCCTGCTAGACGTGGCGATGAAATCTACAGCAGATTATCATCGCTGCATCATTGGCTGTCGGAATGCTGCCCAATAAATGATGTGGGTTTTATAGATAACTGGCAGACTTTTTCAGGCAAGCCTGGGCTTTTGAAGAGAGACGGAATTCACCCTACGTGGCCAGGTGCCGCTCTCTTGTTGAAAAGCATACCTAATAGTCTTAATGGAAAATCTTAACTAACCAGAGCCAAGTCCAGGCCGCAGACTTGGCTTAACCGACCATCTGCTAGCTGCTTAGAGTTGTCACCTGAGGTTCATAATATTGAGACTGTTTCCCGCAGTTTTAATCGTAGAAGGCCACTCCACAACAACGTCTGCTTTGATAACCTGATAAATATCAATTTAGAACCATTGTCACAAAGTACCCGTGAGGTCGGGCTGAAGTTGGGGCTCTGGAATGTGAGGTCTTTGACCCTAAAGACACTGCTTATAAACGATATCATAACCAACTCAAGTCTTAGTATGCTCTGCTTGACGGAAACTTGGCTTAAACAAGATGATTATGTGGTACTAAATGAGTCTGCCCCTCCTGGGTACACCTTCAAACACAGGCCTCGCCCTAATTGGTGAGGTGGTGGTGTTGCTGCTATATTTAAGTCTAATCTCTCTCTTTCTGAGAAGGTGTGTTACAAACTTATCACATTTTAAATCCTGGTCCTTAATGTCACCTCATGTGCTTGTAACTCCCCACTGTCGCTTACCCTTGTTGTCATTTATAGACCACCTGGGCCATATAGCAGTTTTATCCAAGAGTTTTCTGACTTCCTTTCTGATCTAGTTGTTACTACTGACAAAGTGGTAATTGTTGGGGATTTTAATATCCACATGTGTGAAGAGGAGTGCTCCTCCCTCTTCACCCATTTAATATTTGAGTGTCAGCCTGGGATCCCAGTGGCCGTGTATGGGAGATAGGGCTCACCTCTCTATATTGATCCTTATAGTTTAAAGGTATTTGTAATGATTGGATTTTAGAAGGGATTTAGATGTGTAATGGGGTATTCGTAATATTTGTATTTAAGATGTATTTGTGGTTTTGTTTGAAGGGTTGTCCCACCTTATTTCTCTCATGGTTGTGCCTAATTGATTGTTCCACCCTGTTTCTGTGATGGGTGTGCCCTATTGATTTTAATTGATTGTTGTTTAAATGGGGTAGCCTTGAAGAGAAGGGGTGGTGGTGGAGGCAAATGGGGCAGCTTGGTAACAAAGGTTTTCCCCCCTGATGGTTTGCTGCATTTTTTGGTGGATTAATAAAAGCTAAACTTTTATAAAACCTTCCCTTTTTGGACTTTGGTACACTGGTCAGTTAATTGAAGACCTGGTGAGGTTCTTCACATTTGGTGTCAGAAGTGGGATCGTTGCTAGCTTGGAGACTGGAGAGAAGATATCTGACCAGGCAGGTGATGGCTTCCCAATGGCTGACCCGAAAGAACGTA
The DNA here is from genome assembly GCA_009936485.2 of Gymnarchus niloticus. Classification (NCBI taxonomy): domain Eukaryota; kingdom Metazoa; phylum Chordata; class Actinopteri; order Osteoglossiformes; family Gymnarchidae; genus Gymnarchus; species Gymnarchus niloticus. The sequence goes on from JAACJT020002450.1 coordinate 6,625, forward strand.
GAGGTGGTCCATGAGACAGAGGATGATCTAGTGGAGTCTGAAGATGCTGGAGGTTTGCAAGAGGAGCTGGAGGGCTTGACCTCAGGAGGTGGTGTAAGTATGGAAGAAGTGGACTTGGTTTCATTGTGTCGGCTGCTGGAGAAAACAATTAAGGCCCAAGAGAGGGAATCATACAATCAGGAGCAATGTTGGAGGAGTGTGCAGATCCAATTGAACCAATCCAGAGATGATCTAGAGGTGGAGAGAAGGGGTGAAGTACAGCAGCAGCCAGAGGAACCTACAGGGTGTCCAATGGCAGAATAGCATCCAATATCTTCACCTGCTGATGTAGGTGTGAGAGACAGCTCTTCTTCAGGGACTTGGCCGAAGGTAACAATACCAAGGCTGGAGGAAGATGATGACATCAAACAGTATCTCACCAAATTTGAATGATTAGCAGAAGCTTACCGGTGGCTAAAAGAGGACTGGTGGTGTACTTGGTGTTGTACCTCAGTGGGAAGGCCCGAAATGCCTTTGTGGCTATGGATGCAAGGGAAGCAATAGACTATGACAAAGTTAAGGGTGTCATCCTCCAGAAGTAGGAAATAAATGAAGAAACTTATCGTTGCAGGTTTCATGAGCCAGAGATTAAGCCTGGAGAAACTCCCCGAGAGCTGTATCATCGTCTCAAGGATCTTTTTCATAAATGGATTAGACCAGAGGGGAAGTCTGTGGATGAGGTGGCAGAAATTTTAATCTTGGAGCAGTTTTTTTGTACGCTTTTACCAGAGATTTGGGTGTGGGTTAAGGAGCATAACCCCACAACAGGCCAAAAGGCAGCAGAATTGGTAGAGACATTCCTGGCTGCCCAGTGAGGAGCCACTACCTATCGCAACGAAGCCAACTCCAACCCAGTGTCCAGGGGTACGTCTGTGGGGTTTGGTGGTGGTGTGGGCCCTGTAGCTAGTGGGGGGTTGAGTAAGCAACAGTACAAAAAGTGCTCCCCCATCCTTTAGAACTGTTGTGTCGTTAGAGCATCAGTCAGGAGGAAAGCGGTTATGTTATTATTGTGGGCAGGAGGGTCACATTAAATCAGATTGCCCTGTGAGGAAGGCTAGAGGGTCCAGTCAGTGTTGTCTCCCTAGGCCTGAGCCTGTAGACCAGGGATTAGTGGGGAGGCTCCAGACTATAACAGTAACTGTTGATGGACAAGTGACAACTGCCTTGTTAGATACTGGGAGTACACAAACATTGGTACAGCCTCATTTGATCAGGAGGAAGGATCAGGAAGGTGGGGGCCGGCTAAAGGTGTGGTGTGTAAATGGTGATGAACATGAGTATCCAACTGCGGAGGTTTATTTAGAAGTAGATGGACAGGCATATCGGTTGACAGTGGGCATAGTGGAGAGACTAAGTCATCCAGTCATACTAGGGCAAGATGTGCTTGTTCTGTCTGAGCTGGTGCAGGCTAATCAACCAGTGAATATGGTGTTAACGCGATCTCAAGCAAAAGCTCCTGAAGTGGTCGCAGACCCTAGTGAACTAAATCTCCTTAGTGTTTTACCCTTTAGTGGGTGTGATTTGGAGCCAGGTGATGTGAAGGTTAGGAAATCCAAAAGGCAAAAGAGGAGGGAGAAAATTGTCGGCACTTTCAGGAATATGCCAGAGATGAGTACAGTACAAATAGAGCAGGAGCCCTGGAGGCTAGTTCCTGATAACCTGGTTGAATTACAAAAGTAAGACTCTCTACATTGAAGGTTGCGTTCGATAGGGTCACGGCAATAAATGGTGAGCGAACTTTGCCTAATTTGTTGGGGGAGAGCTGTATTCTTCAGGGAGGTTTTGTTGTATCATGTACCTGAGAAGGGTGTGGTAGAGCAATTAGTGGTGCCTAAAGTGTTGAGGGAACAGGTGTTGGTACTAAGTCACAATTTGCCTTAGGCAGGTCACCTAAATAGCAATAAAATGTTTGGGGGGGTTGCCACAAGGTTTTACTGGCCAGGGATGTGTAAGGATATCCAGGATTATTGTAAAGCATGTCCAGAGTGCCAGTTAACTAGTAAAAGGAAGGCAAACCCATTTCCCTTACAACCACTGCCCATTATAGAGGTCCCATTTACCAGAATAGGGATGGATGTTGTGGGTCCTTTGGAAAGGACACAGACAGGCTGTAAATATATTCTGGTGATACGTGACTATGCTACTCGGTATCCAGAAGCTTTCCCTCTCCATAGGGTTACAGCACGAACCGTTTCCCAAGCCCTTGTACAGTTGTTTTCTAGGGTAGGTATCCCCCAAGAAGTGCTCACTGACTAGGGTGCAGCTTTCCTGTCAAAGAAATTGAAACAGGTCTATAGATTATTAGCAATTAAGGGTATCAGGACCACCCCATACCACCCCCAGACAGATGGCCTGGTTGAGAGGTACAGTGAAACGCTTAAAAGCATGTTGAGGAAATTTGTAGCAGCTAATGGAAAGGATTGGGATCGCTGGTTGCCATATCTGCTTTTTGCATACCGGGAGGTCCCTCAGGCCTCAACTGGATTCTCACCATTTGAACTTCTATAAGGGAGACAAATTAGGGGGCAACTGAACGTGTTATGAGAAGCCAAAGACCCCACAGGTGAGGAACATTCTTTCCCAGGTGCTTCAGATGAGAGACAATATGGAGGAAATGGCTGGGCTGGTTCGTCAGAACTTGGAGCAGGCCCAGTGCAAACAGAAAATCTGGTATGATAAAACAGCAAAGCAAAGGACATTAAAGCCAGGACAAAAGGTCCTCCTATTGCTGCCCACTTCTGAGAATAAACTGTTGGCTTGGTGGCAGGGACCTTTTACTGTGATTCATAGAATGGGCCCAGTAACTTATGAACTTGACATGCCTGGGAGGAATAAGCCAAAACAACTGTTTCATATTAATTTGTTAGAGGAATGGAAAGAACACGAGGAATGGCTAAGTCAGCAGCATTTTGTACAGGCCATCGTAGAGGAAGAAGAACATCCTGAGTGGTTTTTTTTCCCACTAGCCAACAATCAAGAGCCTTGGATCTGTCACACCTTACTCCACAGCAGCAGAAGGAAGTGGAGGCTCATATTCCTGCAGGTCTAGTACAAGAAAAGCCGGGATATATTACCTTGGTGTAGCATGCCATTGCCTTGAAGGACTCTACTCCTGTGCAGCAAAAGATGTACAAAATCCTGGAGTGCCTACTACCTGTGCTGAAGCAGGAGATTAACTCAATGTTGGCATCTGGGGTAATTGAGCGGTCTCATAGTGAGTGGAGTAATCTAGTAGTCTTGGTACCAAAGTGAGATGGGACCATGCGGTTTTGTATTGACTTTTGGCAAGTGAATGCTCAGTCTTATTTTGATGCTTACCCTATGCCCAGGCTTGAGGATCTCATTGAGTCCATAGGGAAGTCTAATTACATCCGCGCCTTAGATTTAAACAAGGGCTATTGGCAGGTTCCCCTAGTTAAAGCTGATAGACTCTATACAGCTTTTAGAACACCCCAAGGGCTATTCCATTTTAGGGTTATGCCATTTGGCCTCCAGAGGGTGCCAGCTACTTTCCAAAGGCTGATGGACTGTGTGTTGGAGGGTGCTGAGGCCTTTGCAGCAGCATACCTGGATGACATTGTGGTGTTCAGTGCAACATGGGAAGACCACATGATACATTTGCAAGAGGTACTGCAGCGGCTCCATCAGGCGGGCTTGACAGTCCATCCAACCAAATGTGTGTTGGCTAAGCCAGAGGTGAGGTACTTGGGTCATGTTTTGGGTAGGGGGGTTATTTGGCCACAGTGGGACAAGATCCAAGCTGTGAGAGATTTCCCCAGACCGAAGATCAAAAAGGAGGTACGAGCCTTTTTGGGGCTTGTAGGTTGGTATCGGAGGTTTGTACGTGGTTTTGCCACATATGCTGCACCGCTGACCAATTTGACGCGGAAGGCCGGCTTGAATATGGTGGAATGTGGGAAGGAGCAGGAAGAGGCTTTTAATGATCTAAAGGGGGCTTTGTGTGCAGAGCCTGTGTTGCAGAGTCCAAACTTTTGAATAGCCCTTCACCATACAAACAAATGCTTCTGGAGTTGGCTTTGGGGCAGTCTTACTTCAAGGTGAGGGGGATGATCAGAAGCCAGTGACTTATTTTAACTGAAAATTATTTCCCCAAGAGACCAAGTATGCGGCTGTAGAACTGGAGTGCCTGGCAATTAAATGGGCTTTAGAGGCTTTTAAATACTATATGCTAGGCAGGGACTTTGTGTTGGAGACGGACCATCGGGCATTTACTTGGCTTGGCCTGGTGAAGGACACCAATGCTAGGATTACCTGTCGGTTTTTAGCTCTACAACCCTACAGGTTCCAGGTCCACTATCAAGTGGGATCACAGAATGCGGTTGCTGATTTTCTGTCTGGCGATCCTCCAGAGGGGGAGGGAAATGTGAAGAGGAGTACTCCTCCCTCTTCACGCACTTAATGTTTGAGTGTCAGCCGAGGATCCCAGTGGCCATGTATGACAGGAAGGGCTCAGCTCTCTGTATTGATCCTTGTAGTTTTAAGGAATTTGTAATGATTGGATTTTAGGAGGGATTTAGATGTGTAATTGAGTATTCTTAATATTTGTATTTAAGATGTTTTCGTGGTTTTGTTTGAAGGGTTGTCCACCTTATTTGTCTAATGGTTGTGCCTAATTGATTGTTCCACCCTATTTCTGTGATGGGTGTGCCCTATTGATTTTAATTGATGGTGTTTTAAATGGGGTAGCCTTGAAGAGAAGGGATGGTGGTGGAGACAAATGGGCAGCTTGGTAACAGGTTTTTAATTGAAAACCTGGTGAGGTTCTTCACAACATGGAAAATGTCTCTGATCCTTGCAGTATGGCCTTTGCCTCTCTGCTTGAATCTGATGTTGTCCAGAATGTATTGGGCCCTACTCACTCGGGTGACCACACTTTTGACTTGATACTCAGCCACGGTATCCCTGTGGAGTATGTGTCTATCCTCCCTCTAAATCCTGCAGTCTCAGATTACATTCTACTAACATTTGAAGTACTACTGGAATCTGCTGCTCTGCTTGTCTCCAGGGCGAGTGTTGATCACCATATTACTCCAACTGTAGCTGCTATTGTTAACAAGCTTCCCTCAACATTCTCCCAGATTGTTAAACCTACAAATGAATTTAAGTTTGAACAAGTATCAATAAACATTGATCACTCACTTTGTGGCAGTCTTGACTTGGCTACTCCTCTTAAGAAGAAAATGCCTAAAGATAAGAAATATGCTCCTTGGTATACTGACCATACCCATGAACTCAAAAACGCCTCAAGAAAATTGGAACGTAAATGGTGCTCATCAAACGTGGAGGTTTTAAAAATAGCATGAAAAGAGAGTATTTTAAAGTACAAACAAGCCCTGATCACAGCTAGATCCACATATCTCTCCCGGCT
>JAACJT020002451.1:0-12051 GCA_009936485.2 Gymnarchus niloticus
GGGCAGGCTTCGAGAGGCGGTGGAGGACAGGGCGACCTGGCGTGCTGTGGTCCATGGAGTCGCGAAGAGTCGGACACAACTGCGTGACTAAACAACAACAACAGATATTAGTGTGTATACTGTGGGGAGTGGGCATCTGTAAGTAGTGTACATGTGTAATGTCTGGCTCTGTGTTTGTGTTTCAGCAAATATAAGTGTGTGTCCAGGTGTGAGTACAGCCTCCCCTTTCTTGAGCCCAAGCCTGACGTCTAGGACAGATGGGTCTCATGGCAAGAAGAAAACAGGGGTCTCGAATGAACATACTTATCTCTGTGACACTGAGGAAGACCTTAATGTCTGGAGGAAATCCTGGGCTGAGTACAGTAGGGGCGACGAAACTGGTCGTGGGGGAGGAGAGAGAGACGGAGTTGGGGAGAAAGGGAGGGAAATGGGAAGGGAAGGAGATGGAGAGATATGAAGCGGGAGAGAAAGAAAAAGAGGACAAGAGGATGGTCAGGAAGAAAGGGAAGGGAACAGGGAGGGAAGGAGAGAGAGAAAATGGAGAGGGAGAGAGAGGGAGAGCGGACAAGAGGATGGTCAGGGAGAAAGGAAGGGGAACTGGGAGGGAAGGAGAGAGTGGGAGAAATGGGGAGGAGAGAGGGAGAGAGAAGGAGAGAGGACAAGAGGAGGGTCACAGGAACAGAAAGAAAATAGGAGAGAGGATGGCGCCATGAAAGTTATTGGGTATGATATACAGCTCCTGGATCTTTACATGGTAACCATGGCTTTAAACTTTATGGAGGGTCATGACTTTGTCACCCTCCTCAAGACGACTGGGTACTGCCCTCGATCTGTGCCTGCTCCCTTTACATCCCTTCCCTTCCATCCCAGCTCATATTCTCACACTCGGTGGGTGATTCCGGTTTTCTCCACTTGCCTGGTTTTTTCTCTGTCCTCCATGTCATACGGGGGATCTTGGAGTCATCTGTCATGTCCAGGGCGGCGGGGGTTGTGGAAAACAAACCTCTGTCACACATGGGCTGCTGGCTGGAGGCTAGATTAGCATCCCTAATGCTCTTCGCTGTGACGGGGAGGGACCTAGAGCATTGTGTCCAGTTAAGTGTGCGGTGACACAGCTGTTATGCTCAGGAAAATCCCAGGGCCAATCTGCTGAGGAAGGTTTCTGTTTCAGTGGCGGCCCAACTGAGCATCTGAATCCCTCAAATTGGAACTGCAGGTCACATGATCCCAATATTGACCCTGGTCTCTTCTTACTATCGTATTCAGTGCTTTTCATTTTTTGATCGAAATATTTCTGAATTATAAATAAATAGAAGATTAGATGATCAAAAAACAGCTGACATCCTAATTATAAAGAATGTACTGTTCTTCCTTAGCATGTGGCACTGCCATTAGTGTTAAAGGGACGTGTCAGAGCACTGCCATTAGTGTTAAAGGGACGTGTCCGAGCACTGCCATTAGTGTTAAAGGGACGTTTCAGAGCACTGCCAATAGTGTTAAAGGGACGTGTCAGAGCACTGCCATTAGTGTTAAAGGGATGTGTCAGAGCAATGCTCCTATCCCTTACAGGCTTACAGCCTGAGGTGTGATACATTCCCTCTATGGTGGCCTGCATCTGCCTGGTGATCCATTATTGTTAATGATAGGAATTTTCCTGGCTGTCTCTTCCCAAATGGCTACTGGGACACAAGAGATGACTGTAGCTCGTGCCCAGAATCCTTTGCTGCTAGTCCGTGCCGCCTCCTTGCTGTATCCTCAGCTGAGCCCCAAGCGAGTGCTGGTGCGGGGTCGCCATGGAAACAGCCGCGGTGTCGTCAGAGCGGCAGAGTGTCTTGCATTTATCCGCAGCTGCACGGACATGCGAGCGGGCTACCAGCCTATACTCTACATACTCTGGGTGAAGTGCATCGTGGGAATGGAAGGAAGGAGTGATTGGGGGCTGTGTGGTATTGTGGTTTATCAGACTGATGATGGGATGTCTGCCAGGTCCATCAGGCCTGCATGAGGGTGCCGGTTCTGAACCTAACTCTAGTTGAGTGGAAAGCCCAGGTTTAGCTGGGTGGCTATGGGAGTCGTGACAAAGGTTGCAGTTGATCTTTCACGGCTCCTCTGACCTGAGCATGACACATGACCTCCACTCTAATTACACTAAATTAATACTTTTTAGAAATCTGTCAGTTATAAGACAATCCTCTGTCTCCCTCTCTCTCTCTCTCTCTCCCCTCCCACTCTCTGTCTTGCCTTCTCTCTCTCATTCACTCCCCCTCCCTCACTCCCTCACACTCTCTCTTTCACTCACTCTCTCTTCCTCTCTCTCCCTCTCTCTCTTTCACTCACTCTCTCTTTCTCTCTCTCTCCCTCTCTCTCCCTTGTCTGTTGTGTAGGGAGTGAAGCTGCCCTCCAACTTAGGGAATGACAGAAGCAAATGGTTGATGTACAGACGGGTTTCTATGGGAACAGGTCACCTGTGTGTAGTCCCTGCTGTCACACGTGGTGGATCTGATTAGTTATTTACCATCAAGCCCTGGAGAGTTAAGCAGTAGCTCAATGCTGAGCAGCCCCCAGCTCTACAGGTGGAGATGTGGAAAAAGCTCGTTGCTGAGATGAATAACTTAGAGCTTTTTTGGTGTGAAGCCGTACCAGTGGCCTGGGCACCAGAGCGCCTCACCTCCTCGCACTAGCTGGCAGGTTCTGTTCACTTTGACTGTGTCTTTCACATGTATGCATGCTCACTAATATGACAACCAAACTGGAGCAGCTGCTGTCACATTTAACGCTGAGATGTAAGCAAGAAGAGATCTGAATGCCTTAGCTGGTAGAAGATAAGATGTCATTGACCTAAAATTCCCACTGCTTTGACTTTCCCCAATTTCTAATTACAGGGGAATTTTCCCTCTGGTTCTCTACCCAAATCCTAGATTTCACGCCCCAGCTCTGTTTTCCTGGAAACCAGCACCATTCTAGCCATCATTGAAGGGGGTCTCACAAGTCTCACCCACCCACCAGCCGTGTTTTACCCCATATGATGGTGGCTCCAGTGAAATGTTCAAAGAATGCATTCAGATTATGCAGATGGCCTTCTTACATCAAAGGGGTCATTTGTGATGCTAATTACAAGATTGTGTACATCTATATTTGTGTGTGTGTGCATACATCTCGATACCTTCATGTATGTATCATGAGAGCAGACACCTCCAGATGGTTATGTCATACATGACTATACCTGGGTACCTGAGATATGAAATTGAGGCCTCTGAGCCTAAAAATATTACCTAACCATATGCAGGTGTACAGTTTCCATGTGTATTAACCCATCTAGGCCGCCTTCATCTTTACATTATTCAAATATTGTACCATTCTTAAGACGATTACCTCTTATCCAAAGCAAACTGTTCAGCCAGATGTTCCTGCCAAAGCATTTTGTGGGATATTGCAGGATACAAACAAGTCCCCATGGGACTTTCACCTGCAAAACTTAGACTAAAATTCCACAATCCCTTTACTGCCATAGTAACACATGCAGGCTCATCTCTGTTCATGAGACTGAGGACCCCTGAAGGTCAGACTCTACTACAATCTGAAAATCACATTAAGCTACTGGTTACTATGTATGTATTTGGCTTTCATACTTTGAGTGATGCCTTGTATGCAAATCAAATGCTATCAAAGGTACCAGCTGCAGACAGCAGTCTTGTCAAAACAAGGTTAGCTCTTATGCATTAGTGGCTTCTATAGCTGTTGTCAGACACTTCATTTGATTTTATTTTGAGGAAATATCATTTATCTAGATTGGCCTTCAGCGCTTCAGGGACCTTCATGGTTAGGAGAAGGCTAGAGTATTTCGAGAAGCTTCTCCTAATCGCAAGTTGAGGAGTAGATTATTCGGATGCACATTAAGTGCTGTTAGAACTTTTCCACTCTTGTATAAATCAGTTCTCCTGAACATGTCATGACTGTACTGAAAATGAGGTACCCACCTGTGAAATGTGCAAGATTTTTGGAGATTAAGTGTATTTTTGAAGTACAGTGCATTATTCCTAACATTTTTCAGCTTATCTTACATGATACTGACCCACACGAGTGAAGCAGTACTGTAATTCTACTTTTAAACTTGTATTTAATACGAGTTAATTACCATATTTTGATAAAGCGGGCAGTTTGGTTAGATATGTCTGCGATATAGCCTGGAAGACTATGAATTGAAATTTTAAATGTACTCTTAAATAAATAAGGATGTAGACTTCGAAATCAAAGTATAAACCAGATGTAGGGTGCAGACAATTTCAGGGTTCTGTGCAGAAAGCATATAAATTCACCATGTGTATGAAAGTTGGGCGGGTGGGTGACTACGAAGTTCAAGGTCTTGTAAGTTCCAGCGAGCTTCTCGGGGTCCCTATTTAGGGGGGCGGGGAATTTGTTCAGATGGTGCAAGGTGAGGTTTGTGTCCCGATTGAGGGTTTATTGGATGGTGGTGCCCAGAATTCTGGAGGATGGAACATAAATGTATGGATGCATCAACTGTAGAAAGAACAGACATTTTATATGGAAAATGTGGAGAGAAAAACATAAAATGGAGGGGGAAGTTTGATGGAGAAAGGGCTGTAGAATGTTGAGCCTTTGAACAAACATCCACCCATAATCATTCAGCCTACTTTGGGTGCGTTAACCACAGACCTCCAGTTGCTCAGTGTCGTATTGATCCTTGTGTGTAATGGTTAGAGAATCAATTCAGCACTGGGTGTCCACCAATAAATCTGCATGCCTTGGTGTCAGGGAGCGTGTTTGGGTATGTTCTGGGTGTTAATGTAACTTCCTGTATGTCTGGGTTTCGTATTTGCAATCCTGGACTGAAGGAATGATCTGCAAGTAACAAGACTGAGTTTGGCTTTCAGTATCGATCTGTTCTTGCATGTTCTGTGTGATTGATAATCCTGGGATTGGCTAGAAAACTCCCATAATTCACTCTTCTCTGATGCAGAACGGACTTTTGTCCTAAAGGGTACTAAATGGCTGACCATTGTTGTCAATTGCAGAAGTAAATTGTCATTGAGTACGAGAAGATTGAAGTGGAACTTCTCCCTGGATCCACATAATCCAAGCCGGGTGCCTGTAGACTACTTTGCATGCCAGATCTTTGGGATGAAGATGGCTAATCGCTCAGCAACCAACGGTGCTGATACAAAAATAAGCTTGTGTGTTTTTGCGACCGAGACAGACTTCTACAGGCAGACCAACAGACTTACTAATTTCTCAAACCTTATTAGTATGGAATTGTTGTGAGAATAATTGCTCTGTCATTGATTTATTTGACATTTAACAAAACAGTTGTTGCACTTAATTAAGTCCTGTTATTAAATTAAGTTTAGTTTATTCAAAGCCTGACGAGTTCTTTTTTTGGTCCTTGCAGTATACCTGGTGTGCAGGTGTACATTGTCATGATGTTACTTTGTGGATGTCTTTCCGTTTGAGACAGCAAGGCGCCAGAACTTTCTGCGTATTTTTTTTCCCCCACATGAAAGATGGGGATGAACTCATTGTTAGACAGAAGAGGTGGAATTTAGTAATTAAGAATGAGAAGCAAATTCCACTGTTGACCTAAATGTGGAAAACCAGGCCCTGAAATTAGGACAGTTTTTCAGGCTCCATGTGGAGTTCAACTGTATGTATACCTGGAGAGAATACCAAGACTCACGGAGACACGTGAATGATCACTCTGCATTACCCATTTGTCACCCTAGCAGATTTATCTAAAGCCAGGTTTTAAGTAGCTGGCAAATGAGTGGAGCTGTTTGGTTAAGGATCTCACTTGACGGGTTCATACTCTTTCCATACTCTTTCCCAGAATTACTAGTAAATACTCGGATCGTGATGTCACTGTCATGACACCAGCCGGGGATGGAGTGGCTCTTAACCTGTCACCTGTCTGACCCAAATGACCCACTCGTTGCGGGCCAGACTTTCGTAGCGTTTATGAGCCATTCTAATTCACAGCTTATATACGATATATGAGTGAAATTTACTCCTACTGAATACAGTCTGGTTTTGTGGAAATTTACAAGAATTGTATGTTTGGCTGCGTTCCCCAGGGCGAGCTCAGGGTGAGGGTATCAGTTCTAATATTTATCGCTCCATTAATTGCTACTTCTGCCAGCAAGGTGGCTATGAAAAGGTTGCGTTCTCCAGGAATGACAGGTGTAATGAATGTGGTACCTCATGCCATGCCAGAAAAAGGGTGTGTTCTATTATGTTATTTTCCGGTCCTGAACCACAGAGCCCACTAGCTGCTCCATCAGAGCTAATGAACACACTGTTTAGTAGCTCAGAAGAATAAAATGCTGTGTTCTAGAACAGATTTCACCCTGGGTTCCACAAGCCCATGGGAGTTTGTAAAGCAGTTGCAGGGGGTTTGCAAAAATGTTTCCCCAGCCCCCCCCCAAATGTACGCAGACACATGATTGGGGGTCCGTAGCTCCAGTCTGCTTTCATGCGGAGGTGCCTGGTTCAAAATCATCTGAAATCCCGTTCTTGAAGGAAATTCTTACTTGCATGCTGGCTGCAGACCATGGTGCCAAATAGATACAATTAAAACCAGCAATAAATAATAAAAAACAGAAAAGTAACTCCACTGTAGGCAAACACAGCATGAACACAAACAAGAGGTGCACTGGAGGCATGGAGGCATGGAGGTAGAACCTGGGAAATAAAGTGTTAACAGGTTAGAATAATCTGGTTCTAAGCACGCAGTGTTCTAGTTAATGTCATAGTTACGGTTTAATAAAAGGACACCCTAGTGCCTCTGCAGGAAAAATGGTGTGTTCTACACGGTTCTTCTCTTGTCTTCTCTGCAAAGGGCAGTGCCCCACTGGTCTCCATCGCAGTCGCTAACAAAACACTGGTGCAGCACGAGGTGAGGGCTGCCATAAAGCCGTGCCACTGGTGGACGGAAGGCATCATTAGATACATGATGGAACATACAGAGGTATCGAATCAGGCCCGCCGATGAACTCAGCAGTCCTCTTTGAATCCAAATATTTACATACTTTCTGTCTGACCTCATTAAGTCAGCTTTAATTTATTGGTGTGTCTAGTTAAATAAAGACAGCATAAATCCTGACCTCCTTCTTCCTGAACTCAGTGGCTGGGCCCAGGTAACAACAGAGAAGGTTTGTCCTACAGTGTTGTCCCAACTGTCACTCACTCACTCACTCACTCACTCACATTTACGGGAATACATCTTCTAAACGTAATCAATGATTGCAAATGGACAGACAAAACTGTCGCATGAAAATGCCAGCATCAAGCCAACAAACACAAACAGGCATACAAATAAAAGTCAGCAAGCAGAAGGACGCGACCAGAGGCCCTGATACACTCAGGGTCTTACTCACGAAGTGATGCCACACAGACGTGTGTACACACATGCAAATTCATAAACGCACACGCGTGCACGTAGAATGTTCAGACGCCACTGGTGGTGAATTTTTCCTGCGACGCGGACATGCAGGTGGGCACTTCTCCGTGTAATGAGCCTGTAATGGGGAAAATCAATGTCTCTCCCACCCATCTCCACCACAGCCCGTGTCCACTGGGTCCTAATGCCCCTCATCACACATGTTAATCAGCACTTACTCTTCACATATGCTACACGCTACATAGACAGGTCATGAGCCAGATGCCCAACAGCCAACCTCCCCAGGGACCCTCATGCGCTCCCTGTAGAAAAATGCAGAGAATGGTCCTAGTAACCGGATATGTGTGCCTGGTGATCAGGGAGCCAGTCTGCGAGTGGCATGATGGACCATCTTGTGTGTGGAGAGCATGCATAAGTCTTCAGTGGTGCCTGACAGGAGGAAGGCTGTGGGTGGCTTGATGTCTCACACCCTCAGCGCCTTCCATCCTGGAGGGGAGGGCTCTGGAAATTACTTAGATGAGAGCTCCCCCAGCAGGACAAGTGAGCAACTGCATCAGCCAAAAAAAAAAAAAAAAAAACACCCTATTGCCAAAATCTAGTTTCTCAACCACTGGACCATGAGCGCTCTCTAGTGGTCCACAGATCTATAGCCACGAGAGGCCTTAATGATAAATAGATGGTCCTCGAAGGTGAAAAGGTGGAGAACTCCTGGACTCAATGACCGCACACCTCCAGGCATAGCGTATATGTTCATGTTCTCTTTTGTCCATGCTGTCATTAACTTTGGCAGCTGAGAAATGGGCTTACTAGTTGGTTCATCAGTGAGCTTCTTCTCTTTACTGCCTCCCAGTAAATTTAGGGTCCAACGATCTCTTTTGTGCTTAACCTCTCAGCATGAGGGTGCCTGTGGCATAATGTATGTGGGTTGTGGTTTTTTACAATTATGGGGAGTGCATTCTTAAGGGCGGATATTTCCAGGAAAACCACGATTAACATGATTAGGTTTCTAGATGGTAAACAAACGGGTGCCAACAGGTCATGGGCATCTGGAGAATCAGTGTTTCAATAATGGTACAATTCTACGCCTGCAGCCATAAGATGAGCATCTCTTCACCAGGGTCTTGACGCTAACACACGAGCGGCATTGTGGTCACCTCATCTCTTCAGAAGGGGTCTGCTTTTCTACCATAGTGTTACCATAGCGGCTAACAAGAGCTGCCATTTCGCCTCTTTATAAGGGCTCTTTCTTTCTTCTCTTTTTTCTTCTCTGGTGTCGGCGTAGAGGCTAACAGTCACCGTAAGTTCATGTCTTTAGATGGGATCTGCCGGTAATGCAGCAAATAGCATAACGATAGTCTGGCTAAGTCAGTGAACTAAACCCAGGTTCATAATAAGAGGGGTGTTTTAAGCTTGGAGAGAGACTGTATCGAGAAGTCCATTAAGTAAGCCCATAATTGAATGAAAGGCAGCTAGAGGTTCACATTTCGGCCATGCCTTCCAGACACTCTATTACAGACTGGCAGTTTGCAAGCATGTGTGTGTTTATGAGTAATAATGACGCTTTCCCCTTTTGAGTAAAGGTGTTTATCTGGCTTGTGGGGACACAGTGGACAATGTGAGGACTTCCTCACGAAACATTTTTCTGCTGTTCATACTAAAAAGCTAAACATTCAGTTTGTTCCCTTTGTTTTGTTTACGGCTGAGAATGCTTAAGTGTTTTCCAGCTCCCAGTTTCTCTACCAGTCTGCCTGCGCCTTGTAAGCCTCCATGCACCTCTGACATTCTGCACCTCCCTCCTCTGTCTATCCCAGGTGCACTACCTCCAGTCGGGGGAGGTGAGCCGAGAGAAGGTGTACCCCATGCACCAGAGCAGCATAGACGGCGTGGAAGACATGTCCACCCTGGCCGAGCTGCATGAGGCCGCCATCATGCACAACCTCCATCTGCGATACAGGAAGGACTGCATTTATGTAAGACCCTCTCCATCTGGCCCCGCCCCCACCAAATCCACCTATGGAATCTTGTTATTTTTCTGGGGGAGAACCAATCATCCCTACTGGTGTGGGAGGGTCTGTCTCAGGCTGTTACCTTGGGTATCACCAGCCAGACCCTGCCTGACATCGTCCTTTTAGTCTAGCTTTTTAAATAGGCCTCAGAAACCCACTGTGAAAATGGGTCCCTCAGTGTAAATACAGGCTGTATCCTGAACGGATGTGTGGGACCACCACCTCTGAGAGGAAGACAGAATCTAAAATGGGTCCGGTTTTGAATATCAATATCAGTCGGAGGGATGGCCACTTCATTTCCGCCTCAGCACGTGTTGAATTTAACACCTCCTCAAATCTATTTGCGTCCATGAGTTTGAGCCAGCTTTCCCTGTCGGCGCGGATCAGCTCAAGCATTGTTACCCTGGAGTCTTCTAGAACCTCCCATAGCAGCCCTCCCACCCTACTTTGAGTGAACCTCCCCGGCCTTTAAGCTGAATGGAAGTGTACATTCACAGTAGGGCAGTTGTTCAGCCTAAAAGCTCACCCTTTACATGTTTGTGTATGACGCCACTAAACCTGAACTCTATTATTAATTCCCTATGAATATTGACTGGCAGACGGGGACATGTGTTGTGTCCTTGGAGTCGGGCTGTAAACTGTGACTTTACTTATTGGAGTGTCTGTCGGTGTAATAAATTCTGACATTAGCTGACTCAGCAACTGTGATCAATGTAGTTATGTCACGTTACAACCGTAGCTCTGAGTGGCCTACACTGGAGCAGTCGCCGTTTAAGCCGTTAAATCCTGTTGGTACAGCTTCTTCTTCTTAACGAACCACACTTCCCACTCATTTTATTCTACTTTTAAATGTCCGAGTTACGCATGTGTGCCAATTTAAATGAATGCAGCAAGTTATCGCAGCCAAACACTGGGCAGTGACCATCGTACAGGATATGGTGGCTCTGCTGCCCTCCTGTGGTAACAGCAAATTACTACACTTGTCAGAGATAATCCGGTCTCGAAGGTCTGCAGCGCCTAACAGCTCTGCATGTCAGCATACGTAAACACAGACAGAAAGGCTCATTGGCTAGATAGAGTGCCTGTCAATTACATCGTGTTGACCCCGCCTCTTCTTGCACACAAACACTGAAGCTCCTCCAGACAGTGACCTTTATTCGACAGTATCCAGTTGGCTTTGCACAAAGGTCATTACATTATAGATTCAGGTAGCATTTCAATCGTCTGATTGGACAACACAAACCCAGGAAATGTAACTGGTTTCTAGGAGCAGGATGAGCTAATTCCATATTTGGTGTACATGACTCAGATGTATGGCATAGCTCCTCAAATTGTTGTACTGGTCAAAGTTTGTAGCTATTCATTGTGATGTAAGACAGGTAGAACTGGATCTAAAACCCAATGCTGGTGATTTGTTTAAATAGAGCCAGCCTGATGTCAATGTCTTTTCATTAAGAGTTTTCATTTCAAGCAGAGCCACCATCAAATATCAGAAGTAACGCAGGATCATACATTCAAAATATATGTATGACATCTGTCGGTGTACAGTCAAGAGATCGTGAGCACATCTGTTGCACTTTTAAAGATAGTATTCCTTTCACCTTCCATTAAAAAAAATCGGGATTTTAAAAATGGTGAAAAGTTACTTTTGACAAAAGCTTATGCTAAGCTACAAAACAATTGATTTGCAATCATGCTAATTCGTCACGCTAGGTATTCAGATATTCTTAGCATTATTTATTGTTTCCCTGGGTCTGAGAACTGGACCCCATCTTACACTTGGCATTCTTTGGCCTACAGTTTGTGCCCTTTTCCACCACGATAATAAAATACACAGCCTCCTTTTCCCACCCCGGCACCAGACCAACATCGGCTCCATCCTGGCGGCGGTCAACCCCTATAAGCTGATTGGGGGTCTGTACGACCCCGCCGCTGTGGAGCTGTACAGTCACCACCAGATGGGGGAGCTACCACCCCACATTTTTGCTGTGGCCAACGAGAGCTACCGCTGCCTGTGGAAGAGGCACGACAGCCAGTGCGTCCTCATCAGGTGAGCATCTCGGAAGAGGGCCGTCCCAGCAGGAGGTGCTTATTTGGTCATCTGGTATCAGAACCACCATGTCCCTCTGAGGGTCACATCAGGCTTGTGCACCACAGACACCGGATTCCTTAGACCAGGGTTACCTTTGATGAGAGCCTTGCTGTTGTAATGAATCTGCTTCAATTGGATATTCAGCTAGTTGAGAATAACTCCTTACAGGCAGTTAGTGGTGTAAGTGTTTTCTGAAAACGGTGTTGCCGGGTGCCGTGCTGGATCTGCATTCCCAGCGCATAATCCAAGTGCTTGAGCCTAGCAGGTCTTCCTGTCTAGTGGGGACAACTCTGCAGTTTCCATCGATTGTGGCGTTGTCTTGGCGGTTATTCTGAAAGACGATCCCTTGATACAGGTACCCTCCATTGTCCGTTATGTTGACGGGCGCCCGACGAGTTATTCAATTGGATGAAACGCCCTGCAGTCTTGGCAGGCAGCCAGACCCCCCCCCCCCCCCCCCCCCCCCCCCCTCGTCCCCAATACCCACCCTCTCATATTGCGCGTATCCCTAATTAAAAATAAAAAAAAAACAAAACATAATT
>JAACJT020002452.1:1409-12050 GCA_009936485.2 Gymnarchus niloticus
TGTGTGTGTGTGTGTGTGTGTGTGTTGCCTTGGCTGCCGGCTTCATTTTGCTTTTTGGTCCCTGTGCTTCTGTGTCTCGAGATCAAATTCACCGAATTACAGCACCAAACTTGTATCTCCCAGTGAGACGAGTGCTGAAGTTTAACATGAACCTACAGGCTTTTTAGTAGGACTAAACTACTGAGCGATCTATTTTATCTTTCCCTTCCCATAGAAAGACATGAGTAACTAGAGCAGCCACTGGGCTGTGTTGCCGCATGAAGTAGATCAGCACTGACCTATGCTTTGTGACCCACAGACCATGAAGCATGAGAACGAAGTAAGGCACTTAGTTGTCAGAAACAAGTACAGATACAGTGACCCATCGTCTCATGAGGGGCAGCTGTGCCTTGGGGACGGCGAGTGACAGTCGTAAACGAGAGTTTACTGTTTTTTTTTTTTTTTATTTTTCCTGAACTGAAATATTACCTTAGCCTGCGTGAGCTTGCTCGCCTCCACCTTAACTTTTTTTGTTTTTGTAAACTTTTTTTTTTTTTTTTTTAGTTTTACAGTTTACCATTTTCAGATGACTGTGTGTGTGGAAAGATGCCAGATTCTCTGGGGAAAATATTTCCGGAATTCCCAGCCTACTGACCAGGACCGAATGGGGAAGAAGGAACGAAGGAATGCCAGAAATGACTCGAACCCTCGCTGTAAGGGAAACAGACGCAGTGTTTATGACTAACTTAAACCATTTATTAACTGGTTGTCTTACATTATCCAGTCACAGAAGACAGTCCTGTAATGTGAGGGTGTATCACCTCTGTAGTACTGTAACTAGGCCAGTTGTTCTGGCTTCATTTATGAGACTTCACCCCTGCTTCCATTATGTTAAAGCCTTTTGTCGCCAGGAGTTAAAATAAAAACCGTTCCCTGAACAACTGGACTAGCTGCTCACCGTGGAAACGGCCGCAGGCCTAACGGGAGACCGTGCCAGCTGAACAGCCGAATAAAACGGCCGCAGAGTAGACGGTAGGCTGACCTGCAGGAGAGTACTCGGAGATCGTCGCCGAGGCGCGTTTGATTTTCATGCACGGAGGGAGAAGGCAAGAACAAGCCACCCTTTCTCGCGTATCTTCCGAGAAAAGATACTGACTGTGTATGTTATGAGGCGCTGTCCACTTCGGAGATGCCGAATCGTGCCGTCACAAATACTGCCCCTTTGGCAGCTCTGACGTTAATTAACGGCCAGTGAGGCGACCCCTTTGGCAGGTGACGTCTGGCTCTGGCGTTGAAGTGCACTGGATGGAAAACGGCTTGCGGGGCACTTTATGGCATTATGGGATACAGCAGGCCGGTCCAACTCTATAAAACAGACATCCCGTTAATTGCCGCGGAGGCGAGGTACGAGTTTCAGTTGGTCGGCAAAACTTAAGCTAAGTGGATGGGTCACCCTTAGCAGATCCTGTTCCTCTGGAAAAGTGGATTGTAAGTACAGAAGAAAGTACCAGTATATTCATCCATCTTCCAGTCACTAATCCTGGTTGAGGTTTCGATGAGGCACCGGGAGCCTGACCCTGGTACCGTGCACCATAAGGCAGGGGAGCACCCTGGATGGGACAGCAGCATGTCACACTGTGCACGCTATGCATATCGACACCTCTGATTTGCCGTACAGTGTATGTGCGACAAAATGTAGCTGTTAGGCAGTGATTGTTGGATTTGAATTAAACAATTAAATGTGTTTAATAGGGTAGGCATCAGTCCATAAGTAATAAATGTGGCATCTGTGATTGTATTCCTGGGAGTCTGGCTTTCCTTATAAAGTCGTCTCTGCCGCTGCCTTTTTCAAGGCATGGTGACACTTGAAGCAGTGACTTTTTCTGTCGGAAGGTTGCTGGTTCAAGTCTCAGGAGTCAGATCTCTGAAGTGGAACCCTTGAGAAAGAGCAGCTAAGCACTCTCCGTCTAGGTGTACGGAAATTTAGCAGAAATGTCTCTGTGGGTGATTGTGGCAGATCAGCAGCTACAGATAAGGGTCAGTTTAACCCTTTATTTGTGTAAATAAAAGGTATGGGAGTGTCTTAATATTAACTGTGTCCCCCGCAGGGTACCACACAGCGTTGTAGGCATGGACTGTGTTGTAATGAAAACAGAAAGCAGTGCGTGATATTTCCAGAGTGCAATTGTTCTGGTTTCCACACTTTCACTGACAATCGGAGTCTCTAACATTAAGGTGTTGGAGTTTTAGGGAACTCTGAGGTCCACTCACCTTTCAAGGTATATCTGGTGCCAGCTTCTTTAGAGACCTAAGAATCTGTCTAAGGCGAGTACGTTTTGCAGGGTCAAGTCCCCTTTACGGCACCCTACGAGATGAGGGAAACACTCCTTCAGGCCTCCCCACCTCACTAACATGGTCTGAGTTCCTGGGGGCCGGCGTTGTTCACCCTGCACTGAGGGAAGTCGGTTAAGTTGCAGTAACCTTTCATCAGTGTAATTCCTCTCTGAGCTCATCCTCCTGCGGTCACAGTTGTCTTTCACAATGGGAGCGGTTAGGGTGCGCGTTGACCGCGATAAGACGCATGATTCTATCTGGCAATAAAGAGGTGAGCCTTCGCTATCACTCGCCTTGATTCCATGGCCATAATGACTAAAAGCCAGGTCAGAAATCTTGGTGCTTAAATGGATTCAGATCATAGCTTCAGCAGCCGTATGAAGACAGTCGAGGTTTCCAAAGAAAACTTGTAAAAACTCATCTGTTGCTTTATCTCCAGCAGGGTGAACTACCACTATGGACCATGTCTGGCTTTCAGAGAAAGACCATTAAATATCTGCAGATCCTTCAGAATGTTATTGTTAGCGTTCTAACAAGAACTGAGAGACTCGAACACATGAGGCCTATCCTTAGACTGTTACCACAGTCTCTGGTTAGATTATGTAGAATTGAATTTTAATTGTTGTTGCTTGTCTGTAAATCAATGAGGCTTAAGGACAAAATATCTCTGTGTGAAAAGCTTGAAGAATGCAAGCTCAGCAGGAACCATAGATTTGTAGGAACTGGTCAGCTGGTATCACCTAGAGTTGGACTCAGAGCAAAATGTCATCTGGCTCTGCTCTTGCACACAGCTGGATCCAAGTTCTAGAAGATGTTAGTCGAACCTCAACTTTAGAGTTTAATATCAGTACTAAACCTTCTTGTTTTCTGTGCCTTTCATTACGTTCTCTGTTTTAAACACTGCACTTTTATTTCTCAGTTGATTTTTGCTGGCAATACTATATTCTTCTGCTTTTATGTCTATGTAAAGCAGTTTGAATTCCTGCTGTGCATGAAAGGTGCTGTACAAATCAAGGTTTTGCTGGAGCACATCTTAGTGAATCGCAGCCCTAAATAAGGGTGGAAAAATTGAGTTCTTTGGAAAAGTTGTGGCTCTTTTCCTGCATTCTTTTTGCTTAACTTGCAACTAAAAATAGAAAAGATCCGATCCTTGAGCAGGAAGGGTCCTGTTGGCATAGCGATTTCCGTGGTGATAGCAGAGCTGGAGGTACCTCGGTGGTCCGACAGAGATGTAGAAGCACGGTCACTTCCTTGATTTGCGAGCTGAAATTCACAAACGGGGACAAGAGGTTGAGAGGTTCAGTCAGGCCTGGCTGACCTGTGTTGGCTGATCTGAGATCACTGAAGCATTTGGTGGCTGCTGAACAGCTGAGCCGAACACATGGGTGGAGTAGGGAGTTTCTCCAGACCCCCGGAGCTGTGTTAACCCAAGGGAAGGCATGATTTCACCATGAGGCCATCTCGGCTGGATCTGTAGCTCGTTGAGTTTTATTAGCGACAGCAGTGGCTGTTCTGGCCATCTTCACCAGCTGATGTGCACGGCGTGTATTCCCGGGGGGATCGTCAGCACACCCTCCGCCGGGACACACACCCCCACCCACCTGCCTGCTCGTAAATAACCCGGTGTTATGAATAGAAGCACAGCAGTGTGCGCTAGCCATGTCATTTCGGCTGCAGGGAGCTTTTTGTGTAATAGAGGTGGGGGGGGGGTTGTGATTGCAGGGAATTTCTGCAGTCGTGATTACTGTTCGGGTGGGGGGGTTCCACCGTCACTGGGGCGTCCCCGGGATTTCCCTGAAGCGCCGTCGGGGATGCCGAACAGTTTTGACTTTTCACAACCGAGTCCCGGCGAGGAGCAGAGGAGGAGGTCGTCTGTGGTGCGAGAGACCGCCTCTCCTGCAGCACCGCTTGCGTCAGCTAAATTGCCCGAATGGCAGTGGCTCGATGTGGTGCCGCTCCGTCTTAGTTCTGGAGATCAGTAGGAGCCTCGAGGTGCACGTGGCGTTCCGGGATCGTGCTCATAATTACCCGACCTTTCCGCAGCGACGAGGAGCCAATGTGTTGGTGGAGTTGCCGTGGTTACACACCAATTCGCAATGAGAGCTTTTTCAACCACAAAATCTGTCCTCTCGTGCTCCTTTTCTTTCATTCTCTCCTTCTCGCTTTCGCTCACCCTTACAACTGGATGAGATCGATTTATTCGCCAGATGTACCCATCTGGTTGCCAAAGTGTGTAGGGTTAGAAGAAAGCTGCAAAACAAGGGATGACATTATTCCCTTGTAATAACGAAGACACTCGTGGCGTGACCACTTAGATAATGGCCACTTGTACCTTTTGAGTAGCTTCCATAGAGCCGCAATGACTTCAAAGCGGACGTGGAAATGGATGATTGTAAGATAATTACCCGCAGTGTTGTTAAACAGCAGTGAGAGTAGTGCAGTGGGGCTCGCGTTTGCACATTGATTAGTGGCTGTCCTCAGACTGAGACCGTACCCTGCACTGGTAAAAGTGTAGAATTTTAATTGGGTATGATCTGTGGTTTCACAAAGTCTCAAGCTGTAACGGGCCTCATTTTATTACACGGATTATTAGTTGGCTAAGTTGTGTGAATCCAGCTACCTGACCGGCTGCCATTATTGTTTGGTTATCTTTCTGTGGTGAGATGCCCTACTCCTTTTACTGTACACATGGCTATCAATAAGTTAACCCCAGCCTGTGTGTGTGAGTGAGTAGGAAGATGGCCATGAGCCACCATGCAGCAAAAGCACCCGTCTTGCTTGCTTTGTGAAATCTCCATTCTGCTGTTCGCCCCATCTGCCACGATTGCCCCAGTGATCAGGCATCTGCGTTCTTTCCCTAGGGTATGGGTCTCCTCAGGGGCCCCGTGTTTGTTCCCTAAGGGGCGATGCCCTGTGTTCGATTCCTAGGGGACAGGTCGTTCTTGGGCCTTGTCTCGGGGTTAACGCCACACCCATAGGATATCTGCTCATGCCGGCCATATTCTATAAAAAGTGAAGGCTCCAGTTCACAGCTGGGTTTATTTATGTAACTTTTTTGCTGAGATGGGGGCGCAAACAAAAAAAAAAAAATCTCCTCGCTGTGCTGGCTTTTTTGCAGGATCATGGAGATTCTCCACCAGACAGTTTCATCACTCCTCGCAGGGATTTAAAAACGGGGTCTCGGGTAATGATGGCATTTCCAGGTTATAGCGGTGCAGGTGAGCAAGGACAGTGATGAAACGAGGCTTTTCAGCAACACCCCCCCTCCATACGTCAAGACCTTGCAGATAACTCGCCAATATAATGCCCCGTCCCTCCATCCCTCAAGCGGTGGACTCTCAGCAGCGTGGGGAGGGGCTTGCAGTGAGGTCTGTCTTTCTGTCTTGCGTATGGGAAAAGAGCACAGCAGCTGGCCTCCATGCTGCAGTCCTCCGGACCCCAGGAACGGGGAGCCAAGCGTGATTGGCCAGCAGGCCAGGATGTACTGTCACACATGGATAGAAGTGTATAAGGTTGTGTGTGTGTGTGTGTGTGTGTGTGTGTGTGAGAGATGCAGTACAGTATAATACTTTGTGAAGTAAATCCTAAATAGTGTAGTATGTCCTAAATATGATTATGAATAAGGCATCTATATTTGCGTACGCGCACACACAGTGCTGTTAGGCCTGTACAAATATCTACCAGCCAAAGGACTGCAGCGTGGGTGTTTTTTTTTTTTTTTTTTTTGGGGGGGGCAGGAGACAGATATTAATTGGGGAGACACACACAGCTTAGATATGCCTAAGCGGAGGACAGACTTCATCTCTATGAGACATGTCCACATCTCTTGGTTTCGTGGGAACATATTTAAACTTATAACATTCCACGCACACACACCCAGTTGTAGCCTTGGAAACTTGGTGTCTTCTCCACAGTCTGTTTTTCAGTGCTAACAGAGACTGTGGCTGTGAGTCACAGCCCTGCCCGTATCCGTTCGTTACGATGTAACGGCAGTGGAGTCAGTGTGTGTGATACAGACGCGCGTTCGCGCACACACACCGTATACGAAGCTTGTGTGTCAAGTGAGTCCGCAGTTTCCTACCACCCTATCCCAGTAGCCGTGTCCATGGGCTTGCATAGTGACGTGTAATTGCCAGCATTGATTGGTAGTTCAGGATACTCCTACCCACCACGGATTTTGAAGCCTCATTTAGCGCCGGTATCGATTGGTTAGTTCAGGGTACCCCCGCCCACTAGGGATTTTCATTTAGCGCCGACATTGGTTAATTTAGGATACTCCCGCCCACCATGTGTTTTGAAGCCGTATTTGTCCAATCACAAGGCCCACCTTTAGCCTCAGGATAGTTCGCAGCCTCTGACTCATTCCTCCCCTCTTTTTCTGCTCTCTCTGTCCTTCCTTGTGTGCACCCATCCCTCCCCCCAGCATTTCTTTCCAGTGAAAATGCAGGGGAACAAAAATCTCATCTGGGGTGAAGGAAGGCTGTTTCTTCAGGCAAAATTAAACTCGCCGGTATGGTGCTCGATGTCACGTGGGCACCCTCTCCTTGGGTGGAGGGCACTTCCCTGTGCTCTCCACTGCCACCTGGATGTCAGCACGTGATGAGCGCTGTGTTGCCTTTTCTCTTTATCACTGAGTGAATCTTGAAGTGACGTCGTGTGTCTGTCTGCGTGTGGGCATGTGGGCCCTTAATGTTTTGTACTTTGAAGTGTGTCTGTGTGTGTCTGTATATCTTTGTGTGTAGGTGGGTGTATACATTTTTGTACGCGTGTCTGTGTATAACTTTTTTTCAATGCTGTGTGTGGGTGTGTTGTGCCCATATATTGTGAGATTCTTCATCTTCTCCCTGCCAGTTTCACACTCCCTTCATCTCCAAAGACATGTGATACCACTTTGGTATGAATGGCGTCAGATCACAACAGCTCAGCCCGTCTTCCTTGAATGGAGTCTGTGTAAGATCTGGGGGCCTGGAGTGTGGACCGTGTGTGTCCCTCTCCAATGTGTCCTCCCATGTGCTCTCGCTCCCACTGTCAGTGGACGTGTTTTATGTTGGTGTTTCTGCCACTGTTCATATCTGGACTGTTCAGAAAGCGGGTCATTTAAACCCCCCATCATTCCCTGTGCTGTTCAGTCTGTAGCATGGCGACCTGCTGGTAGATGGCCGCTCTGAGCAGGGAGGCTTGGCAGCCTTCATATTTTTTTTTTTTATCCTCCTCTTCCTCTTTCTTCTTTCAGAGACCCCCTCCCCGCAGAGTTTGTGTAACTGGACGCTGGCT
This sequence comes from Gymnarchus niloticus, assembly GCA_009936485.2. Taxonomy (NCBI): domain Eukaryota; kingdom Metazoa; phylum Chordata; class Actinopteri; order Osteoglossiformes; family Gymnarchidae; genus Gymnarchus; species Gymnarchus niloticus. Next base: position 8,997 of record JAACJT020002452.1, read on the forward strand.
AATGTGGTGCGAGTGCCAATTTGCACCGCTCCCCCCGTCTACTGTGAGATGGGGGTTGTTCTCTCACTGTCCTCCGGGGCGTGCTTTGGGGTGTGGGCCGGGGGGAGGTGTGAGGGTATTAACCAGGTAAGCACAGTCGGGGGAGGGGGGATTCCAGTGCCTGGAAAGTGATGGGTTCTGGCAAAGGGGTTGATGATGCCGCCCCCCCCCCCCCGTCAACCCAACGCTCCAGGGCTTCTGAGACTATTAGCAAGAGAGCCACATTTATACTGTCTCAATGTCGAGCTGGGTTTCCCTTGTAGAGCCATGCCCCCCCCAATAGGTCTTTTGTAACCACGGTAACCAGAGAAAAATATTGCTTAAGTGTATAATGGCAGGATGAGAAGAACCTTGCCTTTATGTCTGGCCTCTGGATACCGCTGGATTTTGAAGGCCCAGTTCTCTTAAAATTAGAAATAAATTTGTTTGGGGCTGAGGTTTGCACATGGCACCCTGTGGTAGTTTGTGGTGGCGGTTTGCTCTCAGCGGTATTGAGGGGTGACATGAAGTAGCCAGCTGTCATGAACACTAGTGCTTGATATTATGTGCGATAATATATTGGCTTGGCTCGATGGTGGATGCAGGACATTTTTGCTTGGAGTAGTGCAGAGTGAAGAAAGTTTAGTATGCGGTAGGTAGGGACCGTCAGTGTAGCGCACTGAATGTTTAGCGTGTGGTAGGCAAGGGATGCGAGTAGGATCACTAAACATTCAGCAAGTGGTTGATAGTGAACAGTTGCATGGAGAAGTGAATGTTTAGCATGTTGTAGTTTGGGGTAGTAATGTTTTTTGGTGTTTTCTGGCGTGTAATGGTCAGTTGAACCCTGCATAAGTGTTTTGGGGTTTTAGCAACAAGTCCTAGCGTGCGTGCGTGTGTGCGTGTGTGTCTACCACATTAATTTTAAGTTGTGGGGGCAAAATGTCCCCAGGGAGGTAATGAAAACCTGATGTTTTTACCTTTTATGGGAACACTCGTCATGCCCCCAGAAGGGAAAACTTAGTTTTATAGAAATCTGTGAATGCAATCAAAAAACCAAAGCCAAAGGTCTTGTGTTAGGGTCGTCCTAGTTAGGATTAGGGTCATTTCCTTAGAAATGAATGGAAGGTCCCCACAAGATTAGAAATACAAACGTGTGAGAGAGAGAGAGAGAAAATGTTATCATGCTGTGGCATGTAGCAACAGGTAAGTGTACACCAGGAAGTGCTAGCAGATAGCGTGTGGTGAGCACAGGCACGTTATAGAGAGGGTTAGTCATCAGAGGTGTCAGGGGCTGTCAGCAGCTCGCGGGAAATCGTGGTGCCCCTTCTGGTGTGAGTGGACTGCGGGGGGACCCTTCCGAACCTCCTGTGGTCAGTGGCATCAGCCCCTCCTCCCAGCATCTGGAGCAGCAGATGGCCGTCAGCCACCGTTCGCTCTGTCTCCAGCCTTTCTCCGGGTATTATTCCAAAGTCATAATTTATTCAAACGTGAGCGGCCTGACAGATGCTAATATCTGCTAATCGATTTCCATTTTCCTTGTGACCCCAGTTACCGCTGCAGGTTTACGCCGAGTTAGCAGGGAGCCGCTGACAAATTGCCAGTTCCCTGTCTATCTGCTGCATCTTGGTCAAATGTTTGGACCTCTGCTCTTACCCACAATCTCTCGGGCCGGGAAGAGTTCTTTGGCTCCGAAGCAGCAAGCCATTTTTGGAAGCAGTTGTACCTCATAGTGCTTGGCTGATTGTCCCAGGAACAGATTCGCAGTCATCCTATTTGCTCTGCGTGCGTCTCGGCCTGGTTTACACAGCTTCTCTTGCCTCAGCTGAGTCATGCCTTGCCAAAGCTCAGAAGAGGGACTTGTGTCGGAGAAGGGCTCGATTCTTGTGTAGGTGGTTTTCTGGTGAACTTTTTGGCTAGGTACTTAACCCAGGTTCGCTTCAGTAAATATCCATGGCCGTGCAAGTTATTAAAACAGTAACCTGTGTGAGCCTCTTTATGGGAGGTGGGGGACGTGCTATTAAAACGTCGCCATCACGATGACCCGACTCTTGACTGATGCCCCTTCGGTCATAGTTGAGAGCTCTGGCCGGGCAGTTTACACAGCTGACCCAGAGACTGACCCTGGGGAAGTCGACTTCCTACTGTTTACTTGCCTCACAGATATTGTACAGTACATCACATCTGGATTGTCGTTTCCTTTCCCTTCTTTGCTTTTCGGGTCCTGTGCTTTCGAAGGCAGGTGTTTGCGGCAGCTCCCGGGGTTCTGCGATGGCACTCTTGGTACCGTGTGTATTGTCCTCGTGCTCGCGTCGTGATCGGGTGTGTCCTGGTGATGCCGACGCCTGAGCTGGGCGGTAAGCCTTCTCAAAGGTGTTCCAGTAGTAGGGAAAAGGAAGCTTTCCCAGGTATACGTGTGTGCAGAAATATACAGAAATTATTCTTCCCTGCTCTCCTCCTGTAGGTAGAATCTGAAGCGTGTCCCATGTCCCGAATCATCCCTTGAGCAGGATCCGATCTGTCACTTTGTCTAAGTTTGTAGGAACCAATGGTCTTTAGACAGTCCCGTTCAGACTCCTGGCTTCCTGGCTGAGGGGATTGTCTGGGAGGCTTGCCTGCGCTGGGCCGCAGCTCTCCTTCGGGGTGCGGTTGTAGCACGCCTGGCCAGGGGAGGGGCGGGAGTGCAGAGTTCTCTCGTGAATATGCAGCCGTGCCAGCTTTCCTTTGTGCGATAAGCTCTTGTTGTTATGGCAGCAGACTAACGCAGCCTTCCTTCTCCGAGTCTCACCTTTACTTTTGTGTTTGTCTGGTTTGACTGCAGCACGACGACTTCAAGACATTGAGTGTGTTGGGGGGGATGCTAGTTTACCAATCTATGATACCCTTTGGTCCACGTGGGGGCCCCGTCTGAGTGTGGCACAGGCGGCCGAAGCAGGTGCTAGCTGGTCGGCTGTTGCATCATCTCTGTACGCTGGTTAGGTGAGGAGGCTGAACGGTTGGCTTCACCCATCTCTGTTCTGATTGGTTGATTGTGTACAC
>JAACJT020002453.1:0-12049 GCA_009936485.2 Gymnarchus niloticus
TAGACAGCGTAGTGGAAGCAATGAACATGAGTTTGGGCAGGCTTCGAGAGGCGGTGGAGGACAGGGCAGCCTGGCGTCCTGTGGTCCATGGAGTCGCGAAGAGTCGGACACGACTGCGTGACTGAACAACAATATATGATGATGATTTTTTTTTAAGAATACGTTAGAAGTGGTGAGCGCAATGACATTACCTGTAACGCTAATAAACGTTACTAGAATAACGCTGATTTTAGAATGGTCATTTCACCCACCTTAGCGCGTGCCTTCAGTCCACACCCCCTCCCTTTAAAAGCTCTTAACAAATCAGATTGCAGGTGGGATGGGCTTAGAGGGGGTGCGACCAATCAGGTAGCTTCTTCGATACCCACCTTTATCACATGTAAGCTATTTGATAACATAAATTAAAAAAAAAAAAATTGGGTCAAAATTGTTAGTCAAAAACCTAAGCTAAAAAAAAAAAAATAGAACTCACCTTTTGACAATTTTTTAAAACGTGCGCCGACGTCTTTTACTTAGACAAATAAGCACGAAGAGATTTTACCTGGAAAAAAAAAAAAAAAAAAAAAAAAAAAAAAAGATTTTTTTTTTTTTTTTAAAACGAAAAACGTTTCCTCCACCCACCCAGTTTGTAACCCCCTTAAGGGGCGCTAGAGGCCTTATAGCCCATTCCAGGCGACATAGGGCACAACGCTGGACTACACACACATTCATACCCTGTGAGCAAACCAAAGCCACTAATCAGCCTAAGTGCTCATGGAGAGCCATGCGTTAGGGAGACCATGGCAGCTCCACACTCACTGACACCAGGCAACAGTTCTTCTTGATGCATTTGAAAGAGCAAATCGTTTCAAACGTCAGAATGTTACTAAACGTAAATGGGGGCTCAGATTTTAGAGACCTTGACAAAGCCCAGATCTCTGCAGTGCAGCCGGCTTGGTGGCCACACACTCGGTCTGAGCTCAGCTGACCGACGTGATTAGTTATTCCCCGAAGACGAGGCTGACCCTCGTCTTTCTTCCTATAAGCTGCCCTCAAGCAACACTTACGTGGCCCTTCTGTAGCCACACCATTACAGTTAATCGCGTCGATTGCTTCAGCGGACCAACCTTTGCTCCCGTTCCCGGATTGACCGCATTGAGATATTTGAACTCGTTCAGCAAAAAAAAAAAAACAAAATTTTCAAGTTGTGACCTGGCAACATCTTTGCATGCAGGTAACCACAAGGATGCATGCAATTCACACCGTGATCGAGAATATTGTGGGAAGAATAGTCACAAAGCAGCCGTGATAACACTAATACTCACCGGCTCTGGAGTCCCGGGCAGATTCTCGACTTCCAGAAAGGATGACCAAGAAAAGCGCAGGCATGTCAAGTGTTGGGATCTTCAGCGTTAGCTGGCCTTTCAGCCGTGACGGGTCGTGGGTTCCCCGTCCCCCACACGCCCAGATCACGGTCCTTTTTAAGTCTCGCTATTTTATACAGCTTAACAGGCAGGAAAATGATTCCGTGAAGTGTTAAGTGTTTTGTCTCTATATAGAGCTCAGTCAGTCTGTTGTAATTACGCTGTTGATTGATTGATTGATTGATTGATAGATACGAATCGAATCAAGTGACTTTAAACTGGCCTGCGCTGGGGCTTTACAAATGTTCAAAGGCCCTGAGTAGTCACTATTAAAAAGACGTAATTTAATCTCGGCCCAGACCTAGTTCGCTTTATAAATGATCCACAAAATAAAATGCTTCAAAAGCACAAACGCATCAGAAAGCATTCAATAATTAAGTATAAAGTTATTGAAATAATGATCACTCCAGGCGGTTGTTCATTTTAATAGATAGAAATTAAGATTTGTTCAGTTTATTTTCCACAATTACAGGATTTCCTGAAGTATACAGCCGCCAGGAACATAAAGTGCATTACCAGAGAATTAGCTGATTTCGCCAATTATATTAGCGCGGTGCAACGCCCGACGTTACCAGTAGATGGTAGTATAGATGCGAATTCAAAACATGGTGACCAGTGGACTTGCACCCACGCCAAAGCGAGCATCCAGGCTACAGGAAACCCGTTGTACACAAGAAGGATCTCTTTCGGGAAGTGCGCCCGCTGCTGTGGAATTCTGGGCAGGAAATTAAACTTACTGTAAATACTTCTAATTTTATGAAATTGGTTTGTATAAGAAAGAAAAACATTCCTGTGCTGTCTCAGATTACATCTGTACCCAGTTTAGGAAGAAAGGATTGGAATACCCCTTTTCTAAAACCTATAGAGTATTTAACTGCTTTTTGTTCTGGGAACTTCAATTTAATGCTCATATTAAAGGACAGACATGTTGTTTTGCATTGTTTCAGTATAGTATAATAAGATTGCAGTTTCAAAAACTGGATATTAAAAATGCCATACATGAAGAACACACCCTAACAAAAAAAAACCCAAAAAACCGTACCATAGTAAATCCCATGAGTTGACATCAGTAAAGTTCACATGAAAGTAAGTAATCATTTACATTGTTGACTGAGTGCTGCCCTATGGTACGTTAAATATTCTTAGGGAGTTCAGCTACCATGGCAATGGCAACAGTAGGCGCAGTCTGGTTGGAGTCGTCACAGGTGAGTGATTCTGTTCCTTCATCCACAGGTCATAACTGTTATAATTGGGCAACTTGAGGCAATCTATTGCCTGATATAGTCATGTCACCTGCAGCCTGGACCCTGTATGACCACAGGAGGCTTCGATAGATAGGCAAACAGAACAACAGTTGGTAAGCTGAGAGAACGAAAAGGTACAAACAATGCAGGTGCCTGAGAACCTGTAACGGCAGTGTTAGAGTTCCATTTTAGAACTGCTTCTCAAATAACAGCCTGCCAGCAACAATGTCCAGCAAGCTGTATATTCACCAGAATAGTTATGGCTTCTCCAAAACAAAACAGACATTTATTACAGTCATTTAAAGTGACATTTTGCCATTCTAGAGTGTTTTGACATTCAGTTCTGTGTAGCGGAGCTGTCCTGCTTTTCTAAGAACAGCACTTCACCCACAGGTTAAATGCAGGTTCTGTTTTGCGCCAGGAAAAATCAGCACTGTATTTCAGAGAAGATTGTCTATGAGTAGCATCAGCTGAATTCCCTCTCAATGGTGTCCATCAAGTCTTCTTCAGACCGGTTATACTGGATCACAGGCATCATGTTGGAGGTAACCTCACATGTGCCAGGGACTCTATTCAGGAAAACACACCAAGTTAGGACTGTTTCATTATCAACCAAAAATCCATTAAAGGTGACTGTAGTACTTTAAACATGCCGATTTTATCTTTCATTCCTTTGTTTATGACACTTGTAGAATGAGTTAAAGCAACTGAATACAAATGTATACATTTTTGCAAGCAGCATTACATGTGAAATATATTGGAACAATCACCTCGTCTTGGTTTGTTGATGGATAACTTGTATTAAATACCGAATGCTAGATTTAGGTTCAAACATTGTCAGGAACCGTCTCCAATGACTGGAGGGATTACACTTATAACATTGGCCTACAACCAAGTTTCTTCCCCTTAAATTTTAAAAACAACTGAAACACACATTACTGGTTGTAAAATAGGCTAAGTATTTAAACATACATACTGGTAATTTGATATGGCCTGACTTCTTCCAACATAAATATGGGGAGGAATGAAAAATAACTAATTGTGTACTCACGAAGCTGTCTCCTTGGTGAATGAGTAATCCTGGAAGTTGTCCTGCAAGTATAATTTTATTTTTGAAGGAACTACATGATCAACAGGTCATACAGTATGTGTTTAACCTGCTAATTTACCGGCATGCGAAAAAACACATGGAATAAAAAAATGACCAAACTTCAGTCCTCTGTTCCTACTTCATCACACCTATAGGTTTGTAAATGATAAGCAAGTTTTCTTCATTCTGGTGTTATTTCAAACTCAAGACAGTTTAACACAATGTGTGGAAGTTTCCATGACGTTTTCACACTTTCAAGAATTGGAGAGTTTGTTGTAATGCCTGAAAGTTCCGTTATCTTTAATCGAACAGGAAATTAAGAATCAGAATTTTTTTAGCGTTATGCGAGTTGTTTTCCCTACTGAAACCCTAGTGCTTTACAGATTCGCCTTATATGAGCTTATGCATTTTTAGACAACAGGAATTTGCAAATCACCAGTACTTTCGAAGCTCGAAAACGACTTTACTTTCCAGTTACATAAACTGAAATTCTCTATGGATTTTTACCTTCTTTGTTGTAAAACAACAAACAACAAACTTACCTTTTTCCGTAAGCCGCCAGAACGCATATCTGGAACATAAAGCGCAGTTCTGCAATGCTGACTGTATAAACTGTCTTTCTTGACATCGACCTCGTCACCCACGTTACAATGACGTGCCTTTTCTTTAGAAACCTCTGAATTATGAGAGTGAAGGCTGCCTCTGAAGTCGCTTCCCTTGTACTCGCGTCCGCCACGACAGAATTCGTACATCTCACATCTGCTGACGGAGCTCTTCCTTGAGATCTCGCCGGGCATCGCTCTTGAACCTTCGTAGACCGCCAGAACGCGATCCAATTCGGCGTCCGTGACGTCATCGCAGTCGCCAAAGAATTCCGAAAGGTGTCCATCGCTGTGACAAACCGGTCGGGCTCTGTCCCGGGGCTGGCTCAAGTCCGACAGCTCTTGGATCTTGTTAGGGCTGAAGGAGTCGGGGTCTCCTCTGCGATTCCGACGCTCACCGTCCACCCTCGTCTCGTTCATAGACTCAGGTGCTACCTTTTTACCCCGGCTACCGGCACTCCCCATGCTGCCGCCCCCGTCTTAATAATTTATAAGCAAAACATACTCGTTTTTTCGTTATTCATTAAAGTCTTACATGTGTTCGAGTTCTCACTGTTTACAGCAACAGGGGACACGAGTTAAAATTGAACGCGGTGGATTGTTTCAGTGGAGCTGCCCAGCTGCTTTGCTCGACACACCGTCACGCATCGCCTTGAGTAAATACTACACCTCAGCGCAGGTGTTAAAAATCCCCTTTTCCCTCTAGTTATTGGCGCCTGCCTACAGCTAGAATAATAATAATAATAATAATAAAAAAATTACTTTGCTACGGTTGTATCGGTCCAATGAACTCGTCGTCGTGGGCGGCTGAAGATACAGCCTAGTAAAAAAACGCGTTCTTTACATGACTGCGCGCTACATGTATGTGCGCCGGACTGGGGTGGGTGGGGGGGGGGGGAATGGGAATCCCCTTCAGCAGTGCCGAGCACGTCTCCGGATTTCGGACCTTCTGAGTGATGGAGCTACTGCAGCCGTGCACAGCTGGAAGAAGGCCTAATATAACGGTTACATAACGGCGGTGCAGCACCTCCCAGTCTCCACCGGCCCGGTTCTAAAATTACATTTGGAGGTTTGTGTTACCATTATTATATTGACACTGTTCGCACACAAAGCCCCGTATTAGCTTGCCGTTACTTCTATGCAAACACTTGTATGTAAAGTGCTGTTCATTCCACTTATTCAATTCCCTTCTCCAAACTTCGACGTGACGCCACCGACAGAGAAGTAACTCACCTGGACAACGACTGTTGGTGCCATTTTTTTTTTCCCTAATTAAAGAATCACAGAACTGTTCTGGTAAACTCATATAAAAAACGACTAAGACATAAATCTTCACAACTATATTCATTAAAAATAAAGCAACTTGTATGATATGAAACAAAATTTGAAGTTATGTCATCGTTGCGTAACTTACTAGTGGGAAATTCAGTGGGCACCAAAAAGCAGGGCAACAATGACGTGGTTGCTACACAAGCATTAAAACTAACGATGATTTTTTTTCCACAATACCAAGGATGTTCTCTCACATCTTTTCAGCTTGATGGCTTTTGTAATGGTGGCAAGAGATGCTGTCACTAAACCAGCTTGTCTGACTCACCTGCCAGTGAGTGATTAAGCTGTATCCTTTGGGCCATACAAGAGGAGCATTCCATCCCAGGTGGAGGGGCTTCCTGGAGATCCTTCACAAAGCCTTTGTTTGGCTTGTTCTGGGACACAAGCCTGGGGCTCCAAGTGAACCTCCTCTGCACTGTTTGCCTAATCTCTTCTGGTGACGGCATACACACACGCGCTTACGTCTGCACGATCCGTCACAGTGCCACCAAATGTTGCCTTCAAATATTCCTTTCCTCAGCATCTGTCTCGCATGGTGCTCAGTCCGTTCGAGGCAAGTGTTACCTAGAGCTTACATCGTCTCCTCTATCCTTGTACACATTAGTGTCCACATCACCTAAGCAAGTGTAATGATGCCTGTTTGTTGTAAGCTATCCAATGAGGGGGCAGAAACCAACACGTTTATCTTTCTCACTAAGGATGTTTACTTGTCAAGCTCTGAAACTGCACAGTGCCTGTAACCAACCTGGCTCTTCTCACGATATGATCAATTCAACTTTGGAATGAAACGCATAATACTGTACCCCTGTATCTTAATATTTCACTGATTGTCATGCTGCTGAAACAACCACCTCTCTTTGTGGGATAAACATAATCTTGGGTTTTCACTCTCACTTTCTGCTTCATATCATTCCTATACTTTTATGATTACATTTCCACAGTACAACAGAACCAGCTGCATTAGATGACATTCATTTGCAGGAATCTTTTTTAAAAAATCTTCCAGTTCAAATATCAGATTGAAACATTTTATGCTAAATTGTTAAACTGTAAGTGCAGATTTATAAGTCTGGCTTTTCTGACCAAGACCCTCCCTTAGTGACAGTCTAGCATGTCCCAGGAGAACAGCTATCATCTGGAAATTAGTGGAGCAGCAAATTCATGTTTTTCTAAAACCAAACTATGTAGCGAAACACTGGAGGCTTTGTGGCTTGTTTTTTTAATGCCTAAAATCTCTGAGCATTTTTATTATGACCTAAAATTTTTGTACTTTTCCCTACATGGTGGTTTAAAAATGTTCCTATAGTTTAACATATGGGTGCAAGCATATCTTGAAGATCTATCCATGGCTCACTTGCCTTCCAGAAAGTATTCCAGACAGGGAGAGCAGTGTCTGAAATTTGATGCATACTTGGAGATTTCCAAATGTTTTGTAGGTTTCCATCCAAGCAGAACAGAACTTTTACTGGACTCTGACTCAATGAGAAACCTCTACCACATGCAATCCAGGCATTGTCTGCTGAACATCCTGTACTGTCTGTACAGACAAACATTTAACAGAAAAACAAGAGACTTTCCACATCAGTCTTGGTGCATTCTGGGCATTTTTTTTGTGTACCAGATTTGAACCACCATTAAGTTAGGGGACATTATAAGTATGAATAAATGATAAAAACATTTTCAGAAACCACAAACATTCTTTAAGAGGCCCACAATGTTGTGAATGCTTCAAGTTTAGGACTGTATCCCTCAATTTCTTTTGAAAAAGACACATTATTGGAGATGTTTAAATGCATTGATCGAAGTGGTGGGGGTTTCAGGATAGCGGTAGAATCATTGTGACCAGAGAGTTGATGAGGGGTGTGACTTCTTACACGATCAACTGGATCTTAAACAGAACCAATACCTTTGTTTATGGTTCACAAACTCACCATCCAACCAACAGGAAACCTTTATGACCACAGTCTCATCATTATAAACAGCCTATGGTTGGTCCTCGACCCACAACCGGATTGGAACGTAATATGGTGATCTCCAAGATTTCAGCCCTAATCCTAAGATTAACATTTAAGGTGACTGGTGGAGACTTCCCCTCTCAACCATCCAAAGCTACCTCTTTTCAACTTCTTCAAGCAAGTTTAGAGGAGCAGCAGGGAAATGGACCATTCTTGTGAAAATACCAATGTAGTGCCTTCACCCCATTTTGCCAAAATGTTTCTCCTCGGTGCTTTGTTTCCAAATCAGAAGTACAGCTGCTCTCTATCCTTTCTGCCGTTTTTTTTTTTTTTTTTGAAATTCCATGCTTACTTCCTGTTGGGTCTGAAATACCGTACTGTTATGGGCCCCACGTTTTGGGGCAACAGATGTCCTACATTCCAAAAAAGGTCAAACGGAGTCGCCTTTAAAAAAAAAAAAAAATAAAAAAAAAATATCTTTCTCAGGAAACACTTGTATATAAAAAAGATTCACCCTATTTATTTAGCCATTATGAAATCAGGACACGGCCACATTGACTATCTGCTAAAATAACTTTACCCTGCAGCAGGTATGTGAAGGGGACCACATCTAAACATAGCCTACTGTCAGATTAGCATAATTTTGGCAAATTTCACCTGCAAGAGGAAGGATAAGTATTATTCCAACCAAAAAGGAATCAACCAGTTCAATCAGTACTGTGACAGAGCAGCAGCATGCAATTCTGCCTGAATTCCTCATACTTACCAGTAGGGGGAAACAGGTCCGTGGTGTACATGAGGGAAAACCAAAAAACAGGGTCATAAGCTAGTAAGAGTCTGCATACAGCTGCATTCTGTGTTGGGTTCCCATGATACATTTTCCATGGTGATACCATCTTAGACTGTGGCACAGTGTACAGAAACAGTCAAACTCTCTCGATATCCCCCTGAAAACAACCACCGTTCAGTACACCACAAACCCTTGGGCAGTTAAAGTAGTGAGCAAATCCCAGGGCGTACTCCGTGCTCTGCCAGAGTGTCGCCATAGTTACCCGGCTCACTGCCCCAAAGACCGCAGCTGGGGTGAAAGTCAAACGTGTAACTTGTGGCTAACATTCCATCCCTGTTCATTTCTCATTCCTATTCTCCTGAGCTGCTAGACTATTGAGTTAAAGGTCAAGGGGTTAAATGTAATCGGACAGCCAGGCGTATTCGGTTTTGTCCTGCATGTCACAGATGGCATAGAAAGTTCCGGGCCTCGGCTTGCTGTAGACTCCCAGAGAGATGATTTCCAGGCTTTTTTTCCCCCTATCTATCTATGGAACAATCTGTTCACTGGAGGGGGAGGGATGTACAGTGTGCTATTAGGTAATAACCATCTTTATCCATATTTACATTTTCTTGCCATGTCATCATTCCATAAGCAGATACCACTATTTCTTCCACTCAAAGGAGCAATTTAATTCCGACCGAGTTGGCAGGCACAGTACTATTAAGGTACTGTTCAGTGCTTCATCCGTATAACGTTCAAAGACGTAATAAGGTTGACTTATCACACTGACGGTTAATCTGGAGTCTCCTTGGCAGAAATGAAAAGGGCGTTTCCACGCAGAGCATCTCCATGGTGGTCTACCCACAAGTCAACACTGTGGAGCCTTTTATTAAATTTTACGACTGATTGCACTGTAAAAAAAACCCCAAAGTCCTGCTGACTTGCCTTGAATGCTTGTCAATTGACAATGATCAATTTAACAAAACTGAGCCCTCAAAGTTCCTCCTAACAGACAGTTTTTATAAAAATGTTTAGGAAACTGCACTTTTTACAAGCAAGATTAACAGAAGCCTTTTTATGCTAGAATTTTAAAGTGACATTTCTAGTCTTCTAACATTGACTTGTTGCAGTAATTTTTAGTTCTAACTCTTGAACATTTTCAAGGGGAAACTGGCAGAGGACTTGGCGTGCACAGAATAATAAAACTTAATTTTACAGGTTTTGATGTTTCACCAGTTTGCCAAAGGAGAATTCACAAACCATGTATAGCTCTCGTCAGATTCATGATTTCTCAAGGGAAGATCAGGATAGAGTGACAATACAAACAGCCAGCACTTACAGGTCATCTTTGCAATGAAAATGTAAAGTTTTAGAAATACATTTTGGAAGTTAATATCCCATAATGCTGGCCATTTTGGGGTTTTACATGAAAGGACAGCGGCAAAGCAAGCTTTTCACTATCCACTATCGTTGCATCTGGCAGCAGTTAGACTGAAAACAATTAAAATAGGCTTAAGGGAAAGTCCATTGGGCCACTGTGGTTTGTCTGCATCTGCGACATTATAAACCTGCTTTGGAAACGCCTAGAAACGATACCCTTGTGATTTTTCTTAGAAGGAAATTGTGCACTTTGTTGTTCAATGAACTATAACAGGTTAGAGTGTAAACACAAGGGGCTGCAGGCTTCCCCATGCTGGACTGAAGAACACTTACACTGCAAAGGGAAGGCCATGCAGTAAAAGTAGACCCTGTGCTCTGTCCAGCCAAAGGTCTGTTACTCTGGGATACCATGAGGCAATAAAAGTACCCCATTGTAGAAGAAATCAGAGCAGAGCTGCTGAACATTGGCCTGAGATCATCTGCAGGAACAGCAGCAGTCTGACTGGCATTCTCCACGTCAGACTGTCAGTCACCCGCCTCTCCCTAACCCTGCTTAACACTATCCATGGCCCTCCTGTCCGTCACTTTCATTTGTCCCTCTGGCATCTAACTGGCACCTGTGTCACCTCCTCAGTTTAGCTGCCATCTGGTTTTTCCTCCTGGCTGCCATCTGTTCTGCTGAGAGAGGAACCTCGTATGCTAACGCAGTGTCTGGGTGCTGCTGGATCCTGAATGGAGGCCCACAATCTGCAGCCCTCTCACCTGTAAAGAGGTCAACACGTGATGGATGTGAACAGGTCCCATCCAGGGAAGTCCACAGCATGTCTGATGGTTGAACCAACAGCTACCCAGAAATGGACACGTTAACTAATGTGCAGTTGGAGATACAGATATGAAGCCAGTCCATTCAGGGCACATTGTTGTCACCCCATATACAGGTGTCCGCTGATGAATTCTGACTACTCCTTTGGTTCTTCACCTGGTAGGTACAGTAACAGAAGCCACAATCTGGCACAGCAGTTTTGAAACAAAGGAGAATTCATTAGTTTGTCGCCATCTGCAGGTGAGGAAAAGCAACCACACCCTTAACTGAAACATTCTAAATACATGGTATACCAATGTATCAGCACACAGCCTGTTTATGACCACGATATAGTATGTAGTTAAACATGTTTATTTACATACAAATAAAAAATTAGTAGGCAAACAGGGGCTTTTAGCAAAATAGCCCTTGTAATTCTTAAGAACATGCTCTTACACTCAATTCTGGTCAGTCACAGGAAGAGACCTGACCATTAGCGCAGGAAGCTTACTGACCTCAAGGTCAAACCTACGATTTGCCACAGTCCCTTTCCACCCAAGACATTTCCATGCAGTCTTAATAGGACATCATCTCTCTGAAATCTGGAAGGTAACCCCTCATCATATATTCGCACAAAGACATTGTCACCTCTCATTAGTGTGTTCAACCACCAAAGACAGTTGGAGAGTGTTGCATGGCTTTACTACAAAACTGGAAATGCAACTGGCTTCAAATAATGCATTTGTGCAGCACACATACCAAGACGTGAAGTGTTACCTGCGACTGATGTAACATTTCCTGTGCACCAGAATGTCACTTGGAGGGTGAAACCCAAAACCCCAGCCTGCCATCTCATGCACACACTTGAGAATCCGTTACCATCGCCATCATCGGTTTAACAGCTGGGTCACACTTTAACTCCAGAAAATGAGAATAAAACAGCATTTAAGAGACTCCACAGTGTGACTGAATGGACGGCCGATTAAAAAGTGGTGATGTCTTTATTAACATCCACAGGAAATGTAACAACGGGTGGGAAGACAGTCCCGGTGTGGCACATCACAATACCATATCGTTTTTGAACTGAGAGAAATCAAACGATATGCAACACGATACAGTAACGGCAGTTATCGAATTCACACTCCACAAGAATCTCAGCGAAAAGGCATTGGCAGTCAAAACATGAAACGGCCGCGCAGGCGTTAAGGAGTATCACCAAATCCGTCACAAGAGGTGGTGGGAGGGGGGCAGTGGTATCGCATCGCTTTAGTTAGGACCAGCACTCATAGGGTACAGCGACATCCGTTTATCCACGCCTTGATTCGGCCACGGCCCCTCCTGGGATCCCAGCACCGAGGTCTGTGACGTCACCGGGGGGCAGGGATAAGATACAGCCATTTGGCAGACGCACCGACCGCACCCTTCATGTGGACTAGCAGTATGTTGATCAAGCGGAGTTCAGTCCAGAG